>LT658451.1:0-33743 GCA_900128575.1 Stramenopiles sp. TOSAG41-1
AAAATCTAGTCTAAAGTTGAAAAGAAGCATATAGTATTCATGCAAGAGTTTCGAGATAAAAGAATGATGGGGCATGTATTCCGACGTTGGAATTATAAAATTAAAGTCAAAGGAAAGCGAATTGGCCAAAAAAACATGCACTTTTCTGGACTACTTTTTTTTTAATCGATTCTTGAAGCTGGTGCATCTGCAGCTGCACCTGTTGGGTGAGGATCGATTTCTCCATCATCATTAAAAAAATAACAATAGTAATTAATAAAATATTTTAAGGCGCACAGCACTAAGTATTATTGCCTATGATAAGTATACGAATATGCATTATGTAGTAAAGAAGTTTTATACACAAATATTTTTGAGGCTTTGGACCGACGATATTGGTGAATGAACGTCACTTGATAAATTCAAAAGTTTTATATCAAACAAATCGTGGGGCACGTGTTTGAACACTGTCAGGCCAAAGTTAAAGCATTTCCTTAGTGGTTTATAAAAAAAAAACCAATGGTTTCTGGACTACTTTTTTTTTAATGCTCAAAACAATGGATTTTATCATTCCATCCCTGGTTCGTCCAAGGCCTCATAAGCAGAGATGGAACTGTGCAATACATACACATTGCCCAACTTGTCGCCGACAACGAGAATACTTTTGTCTAGTGGGTGATAACGCAAGCATTTAACGTCACTGTAGCATTCAAAAATCGGGAAAATGGCGTTTTGATGTACTGGCTTTATTGCAACTGTTGTCTTCGTTGGGTTGAAAAGAAAATTGGAAAATTTACTGCAAAGATCAAGTACACTCCCAGAAACAAATGATGTCAGCTTATCTTCTTCGATAGCATTAACGAGCTTGAACTGTGTTTTCTGGATGTTTCCGTTGAGATGATCTAGAAGAGTTTGTTTCTCTGCGATGCTAGCGTCATCTGTGCGCCCTTTAAACTTTAATCGCATTTCATATCTTAATGTGGAGATATCTTCCTGTAATTTTAAATCTTCTTGAAGTGTACATTTAGTTGCATCAGACATTTCCATTAAGTCTTTAATATCCAGGCTTCGTACCACTGATTTTGTGGTTCCTATTAGAAATGGAGTTGACGACTTATATCTGACAAAAATGCTGTTATAGCCATCCATTACATGGATGTCGGTGTTTGTGTATATCAGCTCCAAAGTTCTTGCTGCAAAAACTCTGATCTCCCCAACATTACTACAGCTTAAAATATGAGATTCGTCGTATGTCAAGACCAAAAGCCCTACAGAGTGCTTATGCATGCTGCTTAAGGAAGGTGTCTTCGTATCAGGTATAGAAGCATCATTCTTGTTTGAGTCGCCTTCCTCGCCGTAGCTTACAAGACGCCCTGATACGGGGCTCCATGTTTGGATCATACCAGCGACTGATCCGGAAACAAAGAAGTCGTTGGTCTTAGAAAACACCGTTGCACTAATTCTTGAGGTGTGCCACTCGAAATATCGTAGAAGCTCGTAAGTTTGCCCGTCCCATAGATGCAGTATTCCTTTATCATTTCCTGACAAAATGTACTTGTCATTCGGTGAAAACATCACTTTGGCAACAGAATCCTGGACTCCACATGACATAACGTGAAGAGTTCTATTTGTATCATAGCATAGGCAGGACACTGTACCTCCAGCACATCCAGTTAAGACACGTGAAGTTTCCAGGCTAAACGAAGCGCATGTTACTTCATTCTGGTGCACATGAAAACACAATTTGTCCATTGTAGGTGTGTTGATATCCATTTGTCCCTCAACATTTTGATTGTGATAATAAATGCATTCTTTTGTTTTTTTAATATTTTTTTGCGATACATCTTTCTTAATGAAATAGACAGCGTTTTTGTCTACAATAAGAAGTGATTTTGACTCTGCTGAATATATGGTAGAATCTTCAGAATCATGACGAGGACCACAATCCATTAATTGGCTATAGACGACATGCTCATGATTTTGCGCCACCAGATTGCTCTGTTTTGGGTATTCAACATTCCAAAAAATGGTTCTCCCATCAAGACTCGAAGATAAAAAATGGGCCCCATCTTCGGCCCAAGAAAGGGATGAAATCGGGCCAGAATGTCCAACAAATTTGGAGCAAAATGCGCCATCAATATTGTACATATATATATTCCCAAGGATGCCATCACCAATCACAATTAACGAGGATACATTATTAAAAGATATTACCTGTGGAATTGATTTGTCCGGCAGCTGATATTTGTTGGCAAACCTCAAACCAGACTCTAAAACATCCCAAAATTGTACATAGCCGTTTGTAAGGCCGACAACAACAAATTTTGAGCAAGGTGATATTGTTACAGCATTTATTCTGAAAGATTCACCAACAGAAGAAAATTCAACATATTTCAAAATTTTTTCGGTTGAATTTTCGTTGAAATACCAGCATATGATTTCACCACTGGATGTACAGGTTATCAGAGCTGGAGACTTGATTTTTTCTGTATCGCCACAACAGCAGACCGTAATTTCTTTCTTGAAGTTCGTTTTTTCTAGGGCAGTAGAAGTAGATGAATCCCATAATATCAGAGTATTTTTCGATACAGAAACTACAAACGTACCATAGTGCAACATAAATACGTATTCTACTGCACAGCGATGGCCATTAAAAACAAATGACTGGATAGTCTGACATGAATCCTTTTCACAAAGGAACACATTTCCATTTCTGTGACCTATCACGAACAGGTTGCTTCTTGGCGTGGTTTGGAAGCATGTAATTTCATTGCTGTTGTTGGAATAAATGGAATAAGCATTTGCCTTTGCATCTGGTTTATTTTTCCACATGTATGCATACTTTTTACTGTCTCCCTCAAGCATCTCAACGTATGCTGAGGACTCTCTGTATACGTCTGAGTTTCGGGAATCGTTTAACCCAAACAAAAGCATGTGATCTTTATTGTTTGTGCCACGATGAAATATCCATAAGTGAAAGTAATTGTAGTATGTTATAATATTATGGTAAGCTTTTGAAAGCTCTTGTTCGACGGCCTCCTGTACCGAAGTACTAGCATGCTGAGTTTTGTATGTACTACCAGCAACAGCAATAGCTTTACTCAAATACGAAGGTTTTGACATCGTAGAAATTATGCGACGGTACAAATCTAGTGCCCACTGCTTAAATCGTACACCAATTTTAATGTATTCGTTTTCTATCATACAAGCGTTCACAAAATTTAGAGAACAAACGTACCCAGACAAGCCTTTAATATCATAAGACATCAACATATAATATGGTAGATCCAAGAGATATCGAATCGTCACCACGGGACTATTTTCATATTCTAAAACATGCATAGCCGCACTTAAAGCCCTATAATGCTTCGCAAGTGATTGAAATGGGGATGCATAAAGTTTGCTTATTGTTTCATTCAATAGTTTTGATTTAATTCTGCAAAGCAATGAAGAGCGTCCGAAATCCGAGTCGTTCCAATTTGGAATGAAGTAGTTCAAATCCTTCATAACTCGTCTAATAACTTGCTTCCCTCTCAATATTTCACTTATATTCATGTCTTTGTAGGGAAATAAAACACGCAAAATCTCGTCTATCTCCAACCCGCTTCTAGATACATACATGGCTCCTAAAATGTGCTCAATCATGAAACTTGAAACCGATTGGTTATTTTCATCAAAATCTTCATACGATTTTTTTATCATCTGAATCATCATATTTTCGATATTACGAACCTTTAAATATTGTTCCAAGTTTGACGTGATCTGTGCTATAATTTCAAATCCTAGTTCGATGGATCTTCGTGGCATTTTTAGGATTATATCCTTACGCCTCTTCTTTTCACCTTGCATCTTGGTCAACCAATCCACCAACCTAATGTATGATATAGTTTCGCTTGGAGAAGTTGCGTCAATTGTTTTGCGTAAAAGACTCAAGTCGGAATTTTTCCACCTGACATCGTGAATTTTAAAAATATTTTGAGTCACATCATTTCCATCTGAAGACAGCCAAACTTCATGGGAGAGTAGAGTATACACATTATCCGAGAAACAAGAAAAAAATCCGTTTGTCACAGCCGACTCTGTATCGGAAGTAACCAATAAATCAATATTTGTTGGCATTCTCTGAGGCAGCCAATCAACGGCAGTCAAGCGTTTTCCTTCTGGATCTGTCAGATGTTCAAGACCGTCAAGCACAAGAAGAAGCCTCTTGCCAATGCTCATAAGACTTTTTGCATACCGTTCTATTGCCATTACGAAGAACAATTTCAAAGTAGGTAAATCAGCTCCCAATATAGTTGTTGGGTTCGCTGTCCGGTCTTGTGATAAAATTTGAAGTATAAAAAATCTTAACATTTGTTCTACATGTCTGGAAGGTATCGATGCCTGTGCGGAGTAAAAAAGTGTGGAATAATTGCTTTTTTTCTCTTTGTAGTGATCATAAATAGTTGTTGCACAGCTAGACCTTCCAGTTTCTTTATCGCCTAAGATCATTATTGGTTTTAATGCGTTCATTGCTTCTAACTTTCCGATAAATACAGTCTTTTGATCAAATTGAGCCGAGTTCATATTTTTTTCACGAATAAATCGGTTTTGATGCTCTAGTTCAATGTTGAGAGGATCGACCCTTGGAGTACCCAGACAAAATCTTGTTGCCTCATATAAATCTTCTATTACTTGCGACTCAAATTCTTCAAAGCTGCCTTTATGAGAACCAATATCGGAATAGTTTGAAAACTTACATCTTGAATATGACTTCAAGGTTGAATCCAAAGCTTCCATAGAATTTTTGCCCATATCTTGTCTACGATATACAAATATTTGTTTCCCAAGATCCATCGCATACTTCAGCTCCATGCCCACGCTGGTGCATTCTGACGCCGATAAAGTGTCTCGCACAAAATATGTCATATGAGGATCTTCAGAGACGAAACTTTCCTTTATATTTTTCAACTTCATAGTATCGTCAGGGCCCCTGAGCGCTATGAGGACCGAGCTCTCTTTTATTTCTTCCAGAACAAACTTCAAGTTAATGCACTCGTCTATGGAGGAATCTTGTTTTCCGGGAGAATGGTTCTCAAACGCTAACATTGTTGGATGAAGACGCACGTTCATGTCATGCAGCCGTCCATTAAGGGCTGGAAAAACGACGTAGAAGAGGGCATCAATTTCTTTTTCATTGTACTTCTTGTCTACACTTGATATGTACACATTAATGATCCGACTTTGAAGAATTAAGTTTCCTGGTATATTATTTTGTTGCAAATCAATGGTTTCAGCGGGTGCCTCTGCTTCATCTGGAGCAATGGATTCACTTCCCTTGCGTGTTGTTATTGATACACTCATGGACATTTCTGATCTAGGCGCGGATAGTGTCGCTTTTGACGCTTGGGCTGGCACAATCACATCCTCTCCGTCAATGTTCAAAATGTCGCTCCCCGATGCTGATGCTTGCAATGCAATTTTATTGCTTTTGACAAAAGTAGTAGATAAATTTTCAGCCTTCTTTTCCTCAAGTTGCTGTATTGGTGATAGCAGCTTTTTGTACTCTTGAATCCCAAATATTCTTCGACTGCAGTACGTCGCGACATTACTAGTTCCAACTCTTTGCTCGTTTCGACTAATTAGGTTTATAGCTTCTACTGCTTTCCGAGTTTTATTATCAGCCTGTTTGCGTCTTCTTGGTCTGCGATTATTTAGAGTCTGCACTAAAAAGAATGAGTTATTGGATACTGTTGGCATTTCATCTTTCCCAGGAGCAGAAGGAACTATGGGTAAAAGGGGACAGGATTGTCGTCTTCTACGCTGCAAAAATATATTGAGAAGTCTTCCTTCATCTACGTCTGGTTCAAACGGATATTCTGCTGGTCCTTTAGCATGAATGTGCGCCTCATCGTAAATTTCCCCCAACGTCTTCGATTTATTCGAATCATCTTCAATCTCCCCGATATCTTGAATCGTTTGATCTGTCAGTGATTCATTATCCATTGGTATTTGCGCTCTGGGATTAAATAATTCTCTCAGGTTGCTGGTGGATTTGCTTACAGGTTGTAGCTTTTGTTTATGCAAGAGCTTACTTGGGTTCGTATGGGGTCCCAACAAATCTTGCAATGATGCGGCATGTGCTAGTTTTGTCCATGTATCTTGGTTTGCAGTACTAATGGCATAGGGTACAGAAGGTGACTTCTTAATTAACTTTTTCCTAGTAATGGATTCTACTACAGGATCAGTGTCGTTGGCTATACTTAGAGTTGCCATCTGATCCTTTCTCTTTGATCTAGAGTACGGCCGTACATGAAAAGTTTTGTTGGGTAAAAATTTTTTAATAGGAATACCATCTGCGGATATACCATGTTGTAATTGGTGTTTGCTTTCTGTTTCTGGGTCTAGAATAAATGGGGTTTCGTTTGCCTCTGCCTTCTGCGCAAAAATTGGCATTACAGTCCGTTTTCGAGTTCGTTTGCCCCCCCCGAGGACAACGCGACGCTTGCCCTTCCTGCTTTTGGCACGTCTCTCTGTCCTTGACTTCCTGTCATAATCTTCTTTTCGCACAGGAGAGTTGTACGTTCCGCTTGAGGACATTTGGAACGACATGTCAACGTTTAATTAGCACCAATGAATGCTTTGATATCTTACTTCGACACAAGATTCGGGCAAGTTGATGAACGATTATCTTGGACAAGGTTTCGGTGACTTTGTTCACCTTTGCTGTTAAAGAATTGGTAGTAGCACGTGATGATGATTATTCTTATTGCCACAGCAGTAGTAGTAGCACTAGTACTGGTGTTTTATGATTGTTGTTGTTTAATATACCTTTAGACGACTAATGCTGTGCGATGATCATAGAGTATTACACTATGCTAGGCAAACAACAAGACAGACCCTGCCTACTAATTCACTGCTGCTCTCCTCAACGAAAAAAACTCGCGACAGGAATATTTTTTTTTTTATAACCGCCTTTCTTCCGATTTCTCCTCCGCCTCCCATATTCTTCTCGGCATGGATAAATGTTCCAATGGTTGACAGCATAATCGGTAGGTGGGAAAGCTCACCTGCTAGGAAATCTTGCCATAAAGTGTATCCGTTGTTACCAAATGGGAAGTCGATGTACCGACCCCAAAAGGACTGCATAGACTATAAATTGTGTATTGTACCACCTACTACTACACATGGATGTATATTTCGCAGTTCATCAATCCCCTATGAATACGCTTTTTTTTACGCTGAAAAAAAATAAACTTATGCGAAAAAAAAAGATGGCCTGCTGTGCGTACTATTTACATGATGATATAATTATTTTAAGAAGCAGTAGTGGGAGGGATGAAAAAAATATTATTTATTATTAGCTAGCACGCCGCAGTCTTTTTTCTTCTTGTTGTTATTACTTATTATTGTGTCCTTCAGCCACTTGAAGGAACTGGTTTATGACACCTGCAATATCTTGGAAACAAGTGTTGGCGTTCTTCAAAACACGCTTGTGCGTTTGTTTGGAATGGCGAATTATTCGAGCTATAAAGAAAGTAAAGAAAGGGGTGAAAAGGTTTTCGCTGCCACTGTTAAGTTTGGTGTCCATAGCCCAGAGTTAAACCGATCAACCATTGAGTACAACAGTACAACAGGTTTAAACGACACACCAAAAGGTATAATTGATGGAATAAAGGACACACTTTGTGAGCTCGATGATACACTTGCCGAGACATCTCCTTTTGTGTGGATCCCAGCTAAATTTTATCGCCTGAAAAAAAGTTGTCCTGAACTGTTTGATATTGATCGCGACGTTACTCAACCAATCGAGAGACTAAGCCCTAAAAAGTCTAAAGTGAAAGTTCAAGGACAAAGTGAAAGGGTCGCTGATGATGAAATAAAAGCACTTCTAAAAGACATATCATCTACAAGTGAAGAATCTCTTAAAGCAAAAAATGTTAAGAAAAGCGCACCGAAATCTGATCGGTATTCAGGGTCAGTTGCGTCTGATCCCGCAGTCCTCGCTTTACTCTATTCTACAGAACCAAAAAAGAGTAGACTGAAGCGCAATATGAAAAAACAAAAAATGACACCAAGATTATCGAGTCGAATACCTACGGCTCGAAAATTGACTGGGAGAAGGAGCTCTAGACTTCCAGGAATATCACCGTTAACGGCGAGCGCAAAATCCACGCGGCGGTCTTCCGCTTACGTCGTGGAAACTCCCCCGAGCGCTACGGCATTTAACCCAACCGACAATGATGTAAATGAAACTAATTCAGGCTCTAATGCTATAGAAAAGAAAGAGCAGATTCAAGAAACTAAACCCAATCCAGTGCCAAAGAAAAAGCTGAAAGGGATAGCAACTGTAATGGACTTGTCCGAGTTATCAGCGGGACTGAAACGTAAAGGAAGTCTCTACAAAGACACTTATAACGAGTACGGTTTGGAAAAAGAATTAAAAACTGTGTATGCTGTCAATGCTCAGCATTGGATACCGCGAACAGAGCAGACTGTAATCAACGAGAAAATGGCATTGGATAGAAAACTTCGAAGAATGATTGCTGGACTAGAAGATTAAGTAAAATTTCGATTTAATCTCCTTAGACATTATTAAATATGGATTGCTAGAAATTTCTTCTTGTTTTCTTTGTTTGAGATAAGTTTTGTTTTTTAAAAAAGTTTTTATGTATTTATAATCTGTAGTAATGTATTTACAAGTGAGCATCTCATTCTAATTCTAATTGAACGTCATCTTTCCCGTAATATCGGTATAATCAAACGCCGTGTTGTATATAATTCTCTATTTTGTGTTTTAGACGACGATTCTTTGTCATTCTGATGAAGATATACGTTCTCGCTGTTTTCATAATCAGAGATAGGTGAAGCAGCAACTACAATTTTTTCAAATGCCCTTATGAACGCTAATGCTTTCGATTCTATGCGACTTTGTCTAACTGCCTCAAACTTCTCTGTGCTAGAGCATTCATGAGTTGCTTCCCCCGTTACCGATATGCTCTTTAAAATTGTAGGCGAAGATTTAACATTGACTTGCACAATTGTTTTACATGCTATACAGTGCACTAGTTTGACACCTTCTGTATAATTGTCGTGATTATCAACTGGTACAATCGTTGTTTCAAGGACTCTGGTGTTCCAATTAAGTCCGAAAATTACATTTGCCAAATTAATTATTTGCCTTTCTTGTTTACGTATATAGATATCAGACACAAAGTGCTGTTTTGGCTTCATCACTAAAATTGATCTACCGTTTAGTGGTGTGCCATCCAGTTCTTTCAAACTTCTACGGGCTCCAGTATTCGACGCATATACGACCGTGGCAGCACAGTATTTTTGATCCTCGAAAAACAAAAAGATATCGGCAACAAGTCCACATTGTCCAAAAAATTCTCGAAGAAATCTCAAAAATTTCAATCCCTTAGGACATCTTTCGAGATGGTTATTTCCATTTGAGGACTCTTTTATACAGCAACTTGGTGGACTTAAGCCTTTCACATATATTTTTTTGCCTTTTCCTCCAATTGAAGTAAAGGAAACTTTTTCCCAAGTGACACTCTTATTTGTTAGATCACGCAGTAAGAAGTGTGACATGCTATTACACCTGAAAGTGATACGTATAGGTCTCTGGCTTTTTGTCGCATAATCGAATATTGCTGGGCAAAAGCTTGATGGCATCTTTTCTCGTTCTCCCATTCACGGCATGCCCTTGATGATGATCGTACAAAAATTGATATGTATTGTTGTGTTGTAAAATTATTATTATTAGGTAGTAGGGCTATTATATTATATTTATTTTATATTATTATTATTTATTATATTTTATAACCCTCGTATATTTTTTTTTTATTATTATTTTCATATTGAAGACATTGGAGACCAGCAACTGGTCTCAGAAAAAATACTATGGAGATAGCATTGCGCCAAGGGGAAGCCTAAGGACCAACGAGAACGCCGAGCATGTTCGGAAATGGTATTCTTATGCGTGTTATACCCATCACTTGGTACAAACTACTTTTCTGTACACGGACTTAGTACAAATTATACCATAGTCTCAATGCTTGCATACATAGCATACACGTAGATTAAAAGCATAAATCTAGAAAAAGTGCCTAGCAAAAAGTTGAACGTAGAGTAGTGTCGATCGTGATAGGCGGTAATCTCAGGGGATCCACATGGGTAAGCACGCCAAGAAACACTAGCGGTTTGGGAAAAAGATGGAAGCTCTATTTTCATGTTGTTTTAGTATCAAGCCTATCCCAAAAAAAGGTTACCGAATGAAGCTTTTTTTTCATAATGTTTTAGTATCAGACCTATGTCAAGCGCAATATAACGCTTTCTAATTCCATATTTTCCGAGATACTTCTCTTCTCTGATTCTATCTTTCGAACAAATGTTTTTTGTTCCACTTCTTTCGAAGAGGTCCCTGTTTCCCGAAAAATATTCCCCGTTGCGAAGACCATCAGTTCTTGTTTCCTGCCTTTAAATAGGGTATAGATGCCGTTCATGCTGAATAACATCACTTGAATGAACATGGACCTTTTAGTAGATCGTTTCATAAATGTATATTCATTCTCTTGTATAGCATACTTTAATAAGATGGCGCCCTGATCCCAGTCTCCAAAGGTAAGATTATAAATATCATGCATGTTAAGCAATACAAATATAATCATAGCAACCATCAAAAACATCCGACTTTTCACTTTTATGGCGTCCACAAATACAAAAGCGGATACTTCTAGCATATCCAGCAACCGGCTCGAGTGAATGACGGGGTCGCGCAATATCTATCACCCATTTGCACAGACCGAGTACAAAAATAATCACCACGTTGGTTTCTCGCAACAATCGTCTCGCACTGCCTGTTCACTCCAAATACCCCATATATCTCAATTGATCAAAAGTCACATGTGAAGATGAAATGTATGCTGATAATCAAAAATTTTTCGAATCGCTCGCAGACAAATGGTATATATATATGACTTAAAATATATCTAAACATACGATTTAAGCCAAACATCGACCTCTAACTCCAAGTACAACCCAAGATATGGACATTTCGGTTTCTTGTTTGTCCTGACTTTACCCAGTGGTTTTAAATCAGGGTGTTTTCTTGACAAAGGCCAAAGTAGTAGTGTATTTTGTACTTACTTGGTTCTTTCGAAGCACATTTTGCAAGCAAGCATTTTCTCGCTTGCAGTCGATGCCTGGAATGCCAAACTCATGCAGATGTGGACATGTTAATGGAAAATAAAGAAGAAAGACGTAGCAAAGTGTTGCATACGGGTGACCTTCTGTATCGAACGATTTACATAGGCATCGTAGTAAAAGTGTATCAAATAAAATGTTGCATACGGTGACCTTTTGAATCGACGATTTACATAGGCATCGTAGTAAAAGTGTATCAAATAAAATGTTGCAAGGAGGAAATAATTCATACTTGTTGGTGTCTATTACATTGATAGGAGATACTCGTAAGATGATGCTGCTAAATACCAAAACATAACGAGTAGACAATTGATCATTCGTTTGGTTCAAGTAAGTAATTATTCGATGCTCTTTCCTTAATTTTTTTACCATTGTGTGTGTATGGTAGAAAATAAACCACTACCACACCATTGGCATCTGGAGACCAGCTACTGGTCTCTAATGTCAGAAAAACGATATTATTTGCAAATAATTTTCAGTTTATACTTGAAGGGGCTATGATAGGAATATTGGAATACAATTTGGAAGCCATTTGGCTGGTCTTTCGTTCAAAAAGAGTAAAAAATCGTGAAAAGTAACCCTATAAAGACACTACAGCATAGTAAACGGCCAATGGAATACTGCATGTTACAAGTACCTATTACGCCCACACAGGCTTACGGCAAAATAATTTTGAGTTTAGACCAGGCACTGGTCTCTAGATGGGTGTTAAGGGAGAATTATTGGTCTCCAATGTCGTGTAATTTATTATTATTAGCACTAGTTCTATTTATTTTTTGGTGCACCACCCAAAGTACAGCTAGCACTAGCACTAATAGTAATAAAAAATATTTTGTTTTAATAGGGCTAATATTATTTGAATTTCTCGGGGAGGGATCATCCATCATTTTAGCACTAGTGCTACTATGAGGCCGTAGTTAATAGTCGTCTACTCTGATGATGTCCCAAAACAGTTTAAGTTGCACAGGATTAAAAATGTTGTTGTTGTATTTTTTTACATTTAGACAATTACTACTACATAAATAGCACTACTTGGCATTAGTATAACTTTACGTAGAAAGCAATTGGCCAAAACTCCACCAACAAATGGAAACTACGATGAGACTGACGTATGCGTCGTGCACATCTGAACACACCGCATTTGTGCACATCAGCGATCGTATCCCATATCCTATGGACCCCACGGTACAAATGAAGAAATTTATGCTGCTTGTAGTGTTTTTTGCAATTCTATTCCCATTTGAGGTTGCACAAGCGCAGCATTACTTCGTCAAATATCTAGGAAAGAATTGTAGTTTTGAGAATGCAAATGGTGTTTATATCGAGCATGATTTCCATCTTATTCCAGAGCAGTTCCAAGATCTACAGAATAGGTTGGAAAATGATCTAATTCACATGTGGACAAAACACTCTGGTAACCATTTTAGAGTGTGGTTTCAAAATTCAGGAGGCTACACTTTATATCATGATGCCTTAGATATGAAGTGGCATCTTGTGGATCCCATGTGGGAAACTGTTTTCTTGCACAAGGATGTGCATCACCACGATCAAGGAAAACAGGCTGGTAGCCACGAAACCGAATTACCACCCTTGGATGGATACAAATGCAATCCTAATTATAGCAAAGGATGTGGTGACCCACCGATATTTTCAAAGCATCTCAATCATGACTTACCTCACGAAGAGTTATAACGAGATAAAGCACTTGCTCTAAGATATGTTAATTGAACACAGAGTATTTGGACGAACATTTAATTGTATTTTAGACAAAAAATTTATTTTAAAATTTTATAGGAGTGCTTATCAGAGAAGGAAGAAGATAAGTTGAAAATAAAACTTCGTTTGTATTGCTTCGCATAAAATTTGCATTTGTCTCTGCAGAACGATGTTGTTGTGCACGAAAGTGGTATTACCGTGTAATTGTCATTATTTTTTTTTGCTGACATTTTTATTGTGAATTGATACATAAATGCACAGTATTAGTATTTATTTTAAAGCAAAACAGAGATCTACGAACGTCGTATCAAATGCGCAGCGTCGTTTACTTTCTGTTTCGTACTCTTCATATTGTGAAAGATTTCCTTTTCAAAGTGTTTCGAGGCGTCATGTTCAGATAAATGCAGCATCAACTTTTCGCGCATATACATTATGTCTTTGCTAGATTTCAATTCCGGAATTCCCGCTGATATCATTAACTGCAGGAGAGACAATAGTAAGATTGAGTTTTCTCGTAAAACATTGTATGCTTGCCCACATGTTTCAAGAAACTCTTGAAACATGGGGCTATCTACCCCATCCATGACTGAAGCAAATGCTGGGGTGAAAACAAAAGACTCTCTTTCTCTTTTATAGCCAAATTTTGACTTAAAGTTACCAAGAAAATGACCGAAATCAATGTGAAATAGTCGTCCGTCCCTGGTTACCATAATGTTATCGTTATGTCGGTCGCCAAGCCCTAAAACATATGTAGCTACACAATAACCTGCACACGATCTCATAAAACGTCGTTTATAATAGGGCCGCTTTGTGGCCTTGTGACCAGCTCGATTTCGTCCTCCTCCAACCCTTGGTTTTTCTTTTTCCATCTTTCCAAATAGGTTTTCCGTCTGTGTATCAAAAGTTTGTACTGATTCAAAATTCCAATTGGTTCCATGATTATTATTTTGTAAACTGAGCCAGTCACTTATATAAGAAGTTTTGAACATGGCATCTCTAGCAATACGCAATTTCTTCAAAAAAATTCCTTCCGCATTTCCAGTTTTTACGATTCCAGCAACTGTTTTCGAGTTTTCTACAATTTCAATGAAACCTTCCTCGTTGCCGGTTGGAACCACGGAATATGGAGATATCAGAAGATCCATTCCGCGTTTCTTCCACATTTGATCCATTACTCTTAAAATTTGAATTGTCAACTGATCTTGTCGAAGATCATCACCGACTTTAAACATTGCTTGCAGCTGATACGTTGGAAAGTCCGATTTTGTTCTAGTTTCTTCAGTTGTCAAATCTTTGGGAATCGCAATTGCATCAAAATTTAACCACAAAGGCACCTGTTTTGAATCCATAACTCGACATTTCTTGATATTGATGTTTTTGCAAATAAAGTTGGGTGACAAGGGCAATTGATAAGTTTTGAAAAACTTGTCAGCAGTCAATTCTTGTAGTCCAGTTTTGATGTAACGTCGCTTTCGATCCAGGGACTTGATTTCTGTAAGTCGTTTGCTGAGATCTTTTAGCCTACTTACTAGGTATAATTGACGCCCAAACTCAAGCCTGTGAATATCCTCCACATGCATCAAATATATTTGTAATACAATTGTATTTCTGGTTCTCACGAAGCTATCGTTGAGGGAAGACCTGAGGTTCCAGTACAAAACATGCCCGATAATATCTGGGTTTCGTAAGGCCCTACGAATAAGCAAGCGAGAAAGCGCAGAGTCATGATACGGTTCATGACGCAAAGAATTTGTCAACTGTAACATGTAGATGCACATTTCTTCATCCGTAAACTTATCTAACTGCGAAACTGCAAAAGAACGGACTGTAGGATCAGCAAACAAGGGCCCGAGAAGTGGCAAAGCGTCAGTGGCAGAAAAATTTTGCCACATCGATAGTAAACGATGTAGCTCCATAACTTGCTCTACCTTTGTATAATCTACTGCTAAAACTACCTTTGGCAAAGCCGCTGGAATTAAAACAAGACTCTGTCTGTGTTCCCATATAAGAGATTTTTCGGCCTCTACCATTGGTTCTAATAAGTCAGCCTTCACTACAGCCAATGCAGGATGGGCATCGCGACCGCCATAACTACTCCTAATACATTTTCGTGGATCTACAAGAAGTAGCTCTACTTGGTTTTCTAGATTGCTATTCATTGTCGTCTTGTCAAACAAATTGTCAGCTTCATCATCATCATCGCTGAAACGGCCATCGGCATTCTCATTATTTCGTTTGTCCTGCTGAAGACTATCTTCTTCAGATGCTTCTAAAGTCTTTGTTCGGAAGGATGAAATGGTCTCTATATAAGTTTCTCCTCTCTCTTTCTGAAAACAGTGTACTATAGATCTTTCATCGTGGGAGACAGAATCAAAAAAGATGCTAAGCAGACCCCCAGAGGCTGTCTGGTCGACTACCATACTTGCCGAATTTGCTGGTTCAAAGTCGATACCAGACCAAGTTCTTAATTTTACACTGCCACTGACAAGGCGTCCAGAGTAGTCATACATCATAATGCCTGCCCATGAGGATGGTTTTTGGTAACCTTTTGTGTTGGATTTGACTGACATGACTTTAAACACAGCACGTGTGGCTTTGGGCAACTCGTTGACGTTCAGCGAGAACACTACCTTTGCTTGCCATTGCATTCCATCTTTTGGACCAACTAAGAGCTGCTTACTCACGGCAGTTTCTTTTTTCTCCAACATGTGTAGACCATGCCATAGTTCTACTGAAACAAAACATGGATCCCGCTGCTTAGTCGTCCCCTCCAGGCCTATTACTGTTATGGTCAGTGGAGAATCGATATAAGCTGATGAAATATCGGTGTTCATGTTAAGAGTTCTTACAAATTGGGAGTTGCTCTCGAATACACTTGCTAGCTGCTCTGCCACTCCCTGTATTAGCACTTCATCTTTGGAACCAAAGTGGCTCCATCCTTTTGTTCCAGCAATTCTTTTGTTAATAACTTGGATAACTGCACACACTTCCTTTTCACCATGCTTGTTTGAAAAAACTGGTGCCGCAAGAATAGATCGGGTGCGAAATCCTGTTTTCTTGTCCACTTCTCGATTGAATCGCGGATCCTTATACGCTCTTGGAATATTTTCAATATTTCCACTTAATGCAACAGCACCAGCAACACCTTTAACAGGAAGCCTTAAGCCTTTCGATGTTTTATCCACTAGCAATACCAAAGCTGGTGGGTTAGCATTTTTGTCGTAAAGAAATAAGCCACAACGCTCCGCACAAAAAAATGTCGTCAAGTTTTCCATAATCCGTTCAATTACATCTTGTGGACCAAGCTCCGGCGAATAAACTTTCAAAAGTTCTACATACAGCGATGATTTCAAAAATAGCGCTTCATTTTGCTCTCGATCAGCTTCTAGTTTCATCGCCAATACATCAGTGTATTTTTTAGTGTAAAGCAACAAGTTATCTCTAGATACAGAATTGTCATCATCGCTGTATAACGCACCAATCAAGTGTGCGTGCCCGGATATAACCTTTTCGAAAATTTCTCTAGACAAAGACAATAAGGTAACATTTTCATCTGCATAAACCGATGCAGTCCGTCTTTCAGAGCTTAGAAGAGCACGTTCACCAAAGCATTGACTGCTACCAAGCCGTCCAACTTCTTCTTCTTCCATCTCTGGTGATTCTTTATTTATTTTTGTAATTTTTACACTTCCTTTTATGATAATGTAGAATTTTTCACATTTGACATCGCCTTCATATATTATTCGTTTGCCTGCTTCAAAGTATTCCTTAACACAAGCTGCATTCAGTACTTCTAATTCTTTTCGACTCAATTGTCGTAGTGCAGAAACATTCATTAAAAATTTCATGTAATTACCATCTTCAATATGCTCTGTTTCTAAATTTTTCCTGACCATGTCTCTCAGCCTAGCCTTCTCTCGAACGGAATGTTCATTTTCTTGTGAAATTTCCTTCCCATTGTTTTCTTGGAAGTAAAGTGCATTCACATTAAAAATATCGGAAGGTTGCCTTGTCATGGAAAGTGGCCCTTTTCGAATTTTTAAAGAACTATGGGTTGTCTGGCCGCTGAGATTGGATGCAAGATGTTGAATAGTTTGATTTTCAGTTTCAAGAATGTCGCTGCACTCCAGGTCATTGCGCACATTTCTATAGTGTTCCTGCAGTGCAGCCTGCCGTTGACTCCAGAGCTTGTAAAAGTTATTCATATCATGCAATTCTGAAGCTATACCGTACAACGTAACATTTCTTTTTGAATTTAATTCCGCAATTTGTACAGCCATTTGCTCCTCGTATGAGAGTTCTTTGCCAGTACTGTTCGTTTCTAGGTAGTCCTCTGCTGCAGCTTTTCCATAAGAGCTGACATACGGAATTTGCTTACCATCGAACCTAGAGAACTTGCCGTATTTTTGTAGATACTCTATTTGAAGAGAGTCAGCAAGCTCATTATCCGTTAAGATTAGGTCCGGAATCTCATGCTTTATCCATTTTAGCTCATGAGCATCAGGCTTGACATTCAAGCTCCTATTAGCCGCCACAGCAAAACGCGGACTGACGTTTGCAAATTTATTTCTATCTTCGGCTGCAGATGTTTTAATAGTTTCTTTCTTAGCAGCACCATCTTCAAGGTTATTGTCCGAATACGTCGCCACGAATGTAGCAAGTGATGCTCTACGATTTCGTTTAGTTTTTTTTCTCGCATTCATTTTACATCTAGCATTTAGAAATCTCGACGGTAAGTCAAAGATCGACAACGCAGTTTACTATCCATTGCAGCAGAAAGAAAGCCGAGCTAGAATCATTAAAAAAAAGGTTGGTGTAGTAGGTTTTTTTTTTTCTTTTTTTTTTTTTTCGTATTTGTTGCTTGTTGTTTTTTTTGTTTTTGTTTCCTCCATTGTTAGTAGAAGTACTACAGAGTATCTGCTACTTCTTTTTTAGGTATGAAAGTCGTGAGTGTATTTTTTTACTTGTGTGTATCCTACTTGCTATAAAATCAACGTAGTGTGGGCCGATATTACATTTTTACGTACCGAAGCCCCATCCCTATTACAACTTTTGATTCGTTACCAGGATAAGGGTGGCGAGAGTTTAAGGTTCTATGAAAATCGCGAGTCCAATTTTCTGTCGTGCGCAAGTTGCGATACTAACTCAAGTGTCTGACTCTGCTTTCACGCTGCTGCACAAGAAAAGAGTTGCGAATTTGTCTTACATTGTTTTTGCACGGATAGTCGCCAGAAGGTAGAAGATAGACGTACTAAAATACGTAGTAATATAAAGTTAGTCAATGCATTGTCAGTCTC
Organism: Stramenopiles sp. TOSAG41-1; assembly: GCA_900128575.1. Classification (NCBI taxonomy): domain Eukaryota; species Stramenopiles sp. TOSAG41-1. The sequence continues at coordinate 18,180 of LT658451.1, forward strand.
GCAGACCCTCCACGTTTTGGCCTACTTTTTTAGTTGGGAAAGCTACGAAATAATTTTATTATCTCTATTGTGTAAAGTTACAATTTATTATTTAATTTTATTATTCTGTTCTTAGTCTATTAAACAGTATTATTTTTTTTTCTTACAGTATTAAATTTTTTATTAAATAACAACAATAAATAAATAATAATAGAGTCTAATAAATAAAAATGAAACTCAAATTCTGATTTGAGTGCGTGTGCAGATAATATACGTGAAGCATCAAAGCACAAATTTTTGTCGTTCACCCAAAATGGAAATTACTACGAGATTTGCTTATTAGGAGCTACCCCGCCAAACTTTGGCACGAGAGTTGCAGTGTTTGAGACTGCCATTTACATGTAATTAATGACAACCTAAAATCAATATGCAGAAGATTTCCAATACAAACACAGTTGACGATGATCGATACGCACACACAAATGCTTATGTGAGTCGAAAGCGTATGAAGTATGGAAAGCTAAGGAAACGAGGTAAAGTGAAGAGCATATTAAATTATTCAAGGGACAAATATGATAGGGTTGAACAGGCTAAGGCATTGTCAAAGCCCGCTCGAACATTTTATACGAATGAACTAGACTCACTCGTACCACGACTAAAGCTTCGAGCAAGGGGTCAAACACAGCCTTCAAGAGCAGAATTATCATATGAAATGGCAAAACAACGCCTACGGCATGGAAAGAAGGCAAAGTCAATCAGAAAAAAAGCCCGGAAAAATGTAGCAAAAATTCAAAAGCTTCTTGTTGATGTAAAACTTGCGGCACCGCAGCCGGACTGGTTTGTAAAATCACAAGAACCCATACCAACAAGGTCTATCATAAGTGATATACTCAGTCTCAGAGACCTGAGAAAAGATCATAATTCAATGTCCTCGTTGCCTCCTCGTTCTCGATCCAATTACGGCACTGCAGCATCCTCTTCTATCCACACAGAGCATGAGCTGTACTTAGAGCGAGACTGGCAACCAAGAACTCCAATACAACATTTGGCCCCTGACGTCGTCAAGCATGTACAAAAGTCCCTTGGTACAAATACAAGAATTGAAGAATCATTAGTAGACCTTCACCGTAATGTTTATGGTACTTCGGAGACGCAATCGAAAATGGCGTCTTTAGAATGGTTCACCTACCGTTATCCAATTTTACTCCAAAGAGACAAATTTACAGAAGCAAAAGCAGTAACGACAATAGGAAAAGCTTGGAGAGCCTTCCTTGCACGACGAGCATTTACAGAAATTCTGAAGATTGTAAGAGCGAAAAACATAGCAGCGATTCGCATTCAACAAATGTATAGAAAAATTCGTCTTGCCAGACTAACCAAAACTGAAATTGGAAATGTGAAAGCAGAAATCGTTGAAATATTTGTTCAGACTGCAATGGAGAACATCATGAAGCGCTTTGAAGAGAAAGCAAAAATTGAAGCTAAGCGATTGAAGAAGATAAAGGAGGAAAAATGGGCTCAAAGGGCAATCGAAAGAAGGAGAAAACGAGAACTTTGGCTTGAAAAAGAAAGGTTAAGAATAGCTGCAGAAGACCAACAAAAGAGGATGGATCGTAGCAGTAAAAAAATTCAAAAGTGCTGGAGATGTTTTCGCTTTTATGTCACAATTCGTAAAAAAGTTCTCGATAAAATGAAGAGACGTGCTGCTGCAATCATGATTCAAAAACACTTCAGGGCAAAAAGAATTCAGAGAAGAAATAGTGAGATATATAGCCATCTGAAAACTATTCGCATGAAACGAATAAAACGAGAGGCTGCCATATGCATCCAGCAAGCCTTCATGCACTATAGGGGGAAAAAGTGGGCGCATCGTACCTTGTATGGAATCTACATTCGCAACCTTACACGTGCTGACTATGAGATTCCAGCTCCTAATAGACTTCACCGTTGGGTGTTTGCAGATGACCCGGATTATGTCAATCCAGCCTTGAAACGCAGATTATTTACAGAATTTTTTGTGCATAATCCTCATCGAAGGACCAATAAAGCCATTAGAAGTAAAAAGCTGTTAAGGAGTCGTATTGAACTGGCCCATGTATGTCATATGACTGGCAGGCTATGTTCTGCCCGAGAGGAATGGCTGAAAATAGTGAATGATCGTATTGGTAATGCTAAACCAACACAGCGATCTGTAGCTTATATTTCACAGCTTATACTTGTTCTGCATGCAAGTGGTTTGTATGAAGAGGCCGAACCATGGATTGCTGCGTGCGATCAAATTGTAAAGCAAATTGAACATCAAAAAAAAATGGCACGAATTTTCTTCGTGAAAATAGTTGCAGGTCCATGTTGGCGGGTGTTAGAGCTAATTCTTCATCGAGCAAAGAAAAAAAGAAGAAAGGCAGCCAATTATTTTGCATCCCTTTCTGGTAAACGCCAAATGCTTATGTTTCGAAGGTGGAAGTTTTATGCGCAATCATCTGCATTTAACCGCCATAGACTGAAAATGTTTACATTTATGAAATGGAAAAAGAATTTAGAATTCTTGCGGTGCTTAAAAAAGGTAGTTAAAAGGATTTTGAATAGCAACGTGAAGCGCAATTTGCATGCCTGGAAGGAAGCAGCAAACGAAGAAAGGCGGCTTCGTTGGGTAAGGAAGTTGGCTCTGGTATTTGCAAACAGAACTCTGAAAAGAAGTGCCCTACAAAGATGGATGCAGTTTCTGTATTACAGGAAAGTTTTAGGCCCGGCCATCGGCAACATTAAAAATGCATTGCATCGTTTGTTGAAAGAAGCCATGAGAATATGGAAATGGTTTCCTTCGCCATTTCAGGAACAATGGGGTGCATTGAAAATTCAAGCAACATGGAGAATGCGTTTAGGTAAACGTCGATTTAGGATGTTTTACAGACGTCGGGCTTTGCAGCGCTTGAAGGACGAGGAGAAGGCGGCGGAACTCGCACATTTAAATGCCGCAGCAGCTAAAATACAGGGACTGTACAGAATGAAAAAGGCACGGGAACGTAGGCTTGATCGCGTAGTCTTTTTGATTCAGGAAAAACACTTTCGCGACGAGAGGTTAAAAGATCTTTTATTCGAGTTTCAAGAAGTTAAGGATGAATTGTCCGATATAGGGAGTACTCCAGACACAGTTCAAAAACTACAAAAACGTGCACATGAGAGTTTGACAAATGCAGAGCGAGTGAAGAGAGGCTTACGCGCTGTTGTGAGAAGAGAGAAGGATGAACTTCGTTTGACGATTAAGAAAACAGCACCAAAGCTAGTTAAGCAGCAGTGCATAGTTATTTCCAAAGAAATCAGATCTGAATTGAGATTGCTAGGTAAGGACAAAAAAACAATTGACAAACAAGTAAAACGGGCAGTGCAACAGTTTAAAAGGGAATGTACGACTAAACGTGAACGAGCTTACGCTAGATATAAAAGATTCCTAGAATTACAGGTATCAAATAAGAAAGATATAGAAAGGTATCGTATCCAGAAAGAAGAGTGCGATGCCCGGGCAGAAGCATTTTTAAAGCTAGACGATATTGAGCAAGTTGAACGAAAAATAAAGGAAGCTAAGCAGCAAATTCTTGATGATTCAGCGAAAAGAATCACTGCATTATTCCTCGGAAATATGGTGTATAAGCGAACGAATAGGATACTGCAATTGAATCGGGACAAAAAAATGCTAGATGTCTGGGCAGCGGAGGTTGTTCAAACATGGTGGCGTCGCATTTTTGCAAGATCAATTGCAAAAAAACTTGGAGACAGGAAATTCTACGAGCTTAAATCAGAGAAGCGTTTGAAGTACATCAGGCGAATGCGAGCAAAGGGCACAGCCGGCGACAAATTCGAAAAGGTAATTTTATCTAAATTGGATCGTATACATATAACAGATGAAAATGTGAATAAAATTTTGGATAAATTTCACCAAAAAATTGTGTTGCGTTTGCGATTAAAAGAGAAGACCATAGAGAAAGTTGAAAGGCGCTTGAAGATGTTTCCCAAGCTGGAAAGCAGGTGGAAAAAACATTTTCCTACGATTCTAAAACCCCCCAATTGGGGTAAACCAGACTTTACAGATCCATCTGTTTGCCTCGATCGTTTCTTTAATGATATGCACGAAGTTGTGCTAGATTTTGTGGCCGCTCAGATACCATTTAAAGAAGAAGGGCCATATGCTTTCATAAAAGTAAAGATTGCTGTAAAGCAAGTAAATCGACTGATGAAAGCGTTCAAGAATTCTGTACACTTCGATGTTCACTCTATAACTTCCGGTATTTTGAATCGTGGTGGGAAGCAATGTCTAAAGCCTGTGACGTTTGAAGGATTCTCTGGCGGTTCAGGATTACCGTTAAAGCCTCAACTGCATGGTGTTTGGCGCGTACCATTGTGGCACCCAAAGCAAGGGTGGCTGAGACAATCTAGGACGAGAGAGCAAAATTTCAACTTCAAGAATGCCACCTTTGGTGGCGAAATGCATATGTCGATGCAAGCGATTATGAAGAAGCTGGAGCGGGAACAGGTAAAAAAGAGAGCGGCTGATGCAGCGAAGGTAAGGGTGAGGGAAGAGCAGGAACTTGCTGCGGCTGAAACGAAAAGAAAATCTCAAGAAATAGCAAAAGTCGACTACCTCCAGCATTTGGAGGACGACGTAAATATTGATTACGCATACGAGTTGCTTGGAGGCGAGCGTGTAGCAGAAGAGGAAATCAAACTACTAGACAACGGCGAAGCAGATGCTGCAGCAAAACGCGCCGCTGAACGGTTAGCAAAAGAACTAGCACTTGTCCCCGCAATGGAAGGCGAGCTTGATGTTGGCACGGATGAAGAATTATCTAAAATGGCGCGCGGATATGAGGATGGAAAAGAACATTACTCAGAATACGTCATGTGTGCTACTTGCCTGTTACGCCTGGATAAAGAAAGGCCTGCAGCACGTTTATGCCATAAGTGCGCTCAACCTTATTGTAATGAATGTTGGAGAATGTACCATAGCAGAAACGCATACGGCCATAACTGGACAAAAATCGATATTTATCACAATGAGGTACGTCATACAAGTAACATCAAGGAAGCACAAAAGATCGAACAGGATGCATTTTTGTTGCATCTGCAAGTCGTCAATCCGCAACGCCATGCTGTCCTACAATACAAGAAGTCATGGTCATGGTCAAAGCACAATCTTGCTAGAGCGCGGCAAATGTTTGTTGACATCGATAAGGGCCGGACAGGTAGAATTCATATCAATGATGCCGCCAATGTTTGTAGGGTCATTCTTGGTAAGAGAAGCGATGAATTGCCAGTTGTTAAGATTTCGTTGCTTCGCGCTTGGAAAGTTAACAAAATACCTGACATGGGAATCACGTTCAGTGAGCTTCAGCGACTCTTCGTGCCATTTTACGAATATTTGAAGATCAATATGCGCGAGCGGTTGAAATTGAAAGTGGCTAGCGACGGTCAAGAGCAGGCCACAATTGATTTTTCTCAATGGCGTGTTGCTAAAAATAAAAGTAAGCGGGATTAATTTCTTTTGATTATAAAAAGCTGACCTTAACTTTAATAATGATAAGTAGCACTATCCTTTAAAAACTAGTTCTGGCTTCTTATTCTTGGCTTCTCGCTTTATGATTTCTAGTATTAGTACGCTAGTATTAGGCTAGCAGTACTAACAATCGACTGTGGAGTGTACCAAAAAACAAATTAAGTAAATATATCGGTTTTTTTGGTCTTGCATCATGCATGCATGCACCACCCCATCATAAATCTTAACTTAATAATAGTAAACATTAGTAGTAGTTAGAGATGATGATAATAATTTCTCGCCGTGACGTTATGTCACACACATCTCACCTCTTCGTTGTACGACGACAAAATGCCCATTTCAAACGCGCGAGCAAGTCTAACATCCAATAAAACTTGCGAATCAACCGGCAAAGAGGACATGAATACAGACCCCAAGCATCCCGACGGCCACAGGGATGCGGCTTTTGATGATGTCTATTTTGATTTCAACAACGACGACCTTTGGCCAACTAGGAAGCGACTATCACCAAAAGGACACACCACTGGGAGACAAAGCATTTCTAGGTCAACTGACGCATCATCCACTTTCTCCATTAATGGACGGCAAGAGAGTAGCCGAAGGAGAAAAAAGGGAAGGCGTCGAGCTCCTACTCGAAAAAAACGGAGAGCAAGACCCAGCAGTGCACCAAATTCTCTTCTTTCCCCAGCTCCTATACCTGGTCCATTTTCGTTCTATACGACGAACGAAATATTTGTCGAGGATGTTTATCCACACGTAAAGCTTGACATGTCATACTTGAACCGACCGATTCTTAAAAGAGCATCAACTGCTCCCATGGAACTGGTTAAAGGTGCACACAATAAAAAACTAGCACGGAACAAGACTATGTTATTTAATGCAAAGTATCAAAGGCCATCGTCCTCAAATTTGCCATCCCAGCAAGACGGGCAGCGCACTTCTAACTCGAGATCTGTTCTTGATCCTGTTCCAAAATCACCGTCAAATATTAAAGATGGTCTGAAAAAAATTATGTTCGACAAACGCAAAGCAAATGTGATGTCGCAAAGTAAGTCTGAAGTTGCTATTTTGGAAACAACGAGGAAAAAAGAAGATATAGAGCGTATGTTACGCGAAACGGCATTGTTGCAACCTGCGATTGACTTTAAACGTAGCCATTGAGTTATAATACAACTTTTGTCCCAGAAGTTCGTGTAAATCAACTTAGAAACGCGATTAAAAATAGAGATAAATATAAGACGAAACTACGAAAGAAAATATCAAGGAGTACGCGCACCATTAAAAAGATGAAACAAAGAAATGCAAGGTTTCAAAAGACCGGCCTTCAGCACGTGCATGATGAATATAGAAAAGAACACGAAGTTGGAAAAAAATTGATTCAAGAAAATAAGCTTTTACTGTCGCATAAAAACAAATTAAAGTCTGAATTTACTGATAGTGAAATAGAAGGTGATAATCACGATGAGCCAGTAGGAAGTAAGACTGGCACAGAGCTTCAAGGTTTGAAGTACTCCGATACAGACGCTGAATCTATTTTCAAAAACTTGCCGAGTGGAATCAATGAATTATTGGAGCAGCAAGAGAAGCTTATGAAGCAGTTGCTGCGAAGCAAGTCAAATAGAATTAGGTATCAGCCTAAAGCATTACCAACAAGACCTTTAAGTAGAAGTAGAAAAATGAGATTAAAAGGTCAAACCGTGCGACGTAATCTAGAAAACCAAATTTATCGTTCTGCTGAAGAGGAGCAAATAGATAGGTGTCACCCACAGAAGAACAGAAAGACATGGGCAATGCTTTCATTTGATAAAAATATCAATGTCAAGACTGATGAAAGGGTGCTGGGCCCATACCGGAAATGAGTCTTTTGGCAACAGCACTCGTATGTCATGTGTTCATGCATGTTCCATATTTATGTACTCGTATACTATATTATGATCGATAGTAGTAACTTTATAAAAAAGACTTCTTAAACTAGTAATTCCAACAATGTTTCACTAAAAAAAATTTAAAATGATTTTAAAGGTTTACGAAGAGACCAGCTATTCTATTCAATGAACCAAAATGGTAATACTTTATATAAAACATATACTCGGTGTATATATATTATATACAAGTCTCTTAATAATATATGTATATAACACTCTTGTATAAGGTTTACTATCATAAGATTCGCAGCGCATCTAATCCAATAAATCTTTCACCCAGCTACACTCTTTAAATCTTAATATAAATTTTTCGGAGGTGCAACCAACGCGCCACTAAAACCCAGAGAAAAACATACCCGAGCGTCCATAACAAAACGCTGATGTCATAAGTGTTTTTTGTCAATCGATTCAAATCACTGCTTTGTACACCCCAAAATACGCCGGGCCACAGTAAGTTTGCTAATGAGTTTTTCTCGTCACCCCAGTAAAATATACCCAAGAACCACTGTATGATTCCACTTTCAGCGCCAATATAAATTGCCAATGCATTTTTCCCAACCCAAATAAACGGGGCAGATAATCGTTTGTACTGCATCACGTCTGTAACAGCATACCAGAAAGTAACCAATAGGCCACCCATTCCGCTGGTAACCAGTAAAAATGACAGTGTGAATAAATCGGTATTTAGTGGCATGATACCTACACCTTGAATAAGTAAACCAAGAAGTAAAAAAGGAATTGATAAGCACAACCAATGAGTAATGCGTTGTCGGTGTTGTTCGTTTCTAAACTCTGTCAATACTTTCCCAACGTGAACGCCAGTCAAAGTTCCAGCGGCCGCAGTCAACTGTGACACCACCCCTTCCGGATCAAATGCCGCGGTTTCGCACCACGGATGTAGCAGCCCAGTCCCGTTGGCGTTCATTGGGGCTGTACATAATCCCGGGGAGCACGTCGAGCATTCCGGAAGTCGTTGAAACGTCATTCCACGTCCTTCCCTGTCGCCGCCGTTGCTTGGGTAATACATGTGGTCTTTCCCCAAGATTGCTTCGTCAACTACCCACTGTGCATTGCAGGCTACGGTAAGTTTTCCGTAACCACATTCATCAACACCAGAGTACGTTGCTGGAACATTCACACCGAACATAATGCCGCACCACACTATGCACAAGATGCAAATAGCGACCCAGTGGGCCATAGTGCTCTTGAACACACCAATATGGGACATGCCGTACTTCTTCCTTCTAACTGTGCAGCACCAATAGTGCCCGTACAATTCACACAGAGCAGCAACATAATAGCAAACCGCAACCCGCTGCAATATACCCATTATTCTGATATGCTTCATGTCGTAGTCAGCTATGCCTTTTCCACCTTGCGTAAACATTCCAAGGAAGAATATCTTTATAAAACGCAACGTAGCCTTTTTGAAACCTACCCAGATGGAGCCGGGATCTTTGTGGAATTTACTAAAAGACAGTGCAATCGAGCACCCAACAATGAAATCAAATGACGGCATAACAGTATCTGCTAACGTTATACCATTCCACGGAGAGTGGTCAATTTCTGGGAAAGCACCACCAGCATTATCGACGAGAATCATGACACAGACTGTGAGTCCACGAAAAGCGTCCAACGCTTCCACTCGCCTCGACTTGGTTGTTCGCGCCGCTTCGTTCCCCTGCCCATGTTGGTCCTGCTGCACCGCAACGTATGGTACTGAATCCGCCATCGATCCTAGACCTGTCGCCATCTGTTGCTTCACTTCTCGTATCGGCTTCGTGTCTCTGCCGCAACAACACCCGATGCCTGAGATGATGTGACGAAACGAAGAAGGCAACAACAACACAACTCCTATATAATGATGTATATTTACTCTATTATTATTTTTATTAGTCGTCTAATAAATAAATAATAATAAATAAGTTAGCCCTAGTAATAGTGCTAATATTCTATTAATAAATTAACAAATTAATAATAAAGAAAGGGGGGATTTAGAGCTAGCTAGGAGGAAGAGGTGAGAAAAAAGATTTCATCCGTCATTGCTTCTTTCTTTGTTGTTGGAGGTGGAACTCTCTCCCTTTTTGGGCACCCAGTACGGACATACATTATACTCTACAACACCATCCTCCTATCTCACACCAGAGGCCAATACATACATAAATAAACTATATAAACAACAGATGAGGATTGAGGCGAGGAATTGTTGTGTTTTATCAGCAGCCATAGCCAGTCTATTTATTTTATTGTGTTGCCGGTGATGAGGTCTGAAGTTGATGTGGTAGTACGTAGCAACAAATATAATATTTACTAGCTAATAATTGTCTTCTCCTCTGCTGAATTTTTTTTTAATAATTCCGACAACGACGTTTGTTCCTCTCCGCTCATCCCATCCGTTGCTCATCCCGGCATTCTCGTGGATTCTTTTGCACATTACACCGAGAGGGAGGACACTGCAACGCTTCAAGTTTTTTTCTTGAAGCTCCGACCCATGAAGCACGCCATGATTCGAAAGCTGTTAATGTTCACGACGGCAGTGCTGTTTGCCATCGCCCTTAGTAGTTTTGCCGTCCACGCAAAACGTGGGGGTGGGAAGAAAAAGAACCGCGGTGCAGCCAGCAACCCGGGGGGAGGGGCGGCAGGTTTTGGGGGCAAACCACCCCCGGGATTTGGTTTTGGTCAGCCAGGAAAACCACCACCGCCAGGTGGCCCCGGAATGCCTTCATTTGCAGAATTTTCGAAGCAATTTCCAAACGGCTACGAGCCAGACTTTGACTTCAAGAAACCACCACCAAACTTTAACGCAGAAAAACCTCCAGACGGTTTCCAAGATTGGTTTTCTAACTACATGAAAGACCACAAAGACGAGTTCAAACCACCGCCGAAGAAGCCAAAGCCAAAGAAGAAGAAAAATTTGTACGAGATATTGGATGTCAGCCCGCGTGCCTCCCAGACGGAAATTAAGAAAAGCTTCCGACGGCTTGCGCGAGAAATGCACCCAGATAAAGTACCAAGGGCACTAAAGGATGAGTTTCAAGAGAAGTTTATCGAAATCGCAAATGCGTATGAAATTTTGTCAAATGAGAAAAAGCGACGACGATACGACCAGACCGGCCTTATGGGTGATGAAGAAGAAGAGATGGACGACGACGAGTTCGGCGGATTCGATAGTTTTGACGAGGCCTGGTCAGCGTTTGGGGATATGGGCGAAGCACCGCCTGATGTACAGCCTGACGTTGACGATACGCTGACGAGTTGGCTATTGTTTTTCACTCTTGGTATGTTTATTTTTGCACCACTAGGGGTTCAAGTTTACAAGATGAAGAACAAGAACAAGAAGATGTCCAAGTTTTTGAGAAGATTCAAAGCTGGTGCGGCGGATCAAGCATCCAGTTGCTGCCGCGGCCTGTCCTCATGCTGGAAGAGTTGGACATCGCCGAAAACAGACGTTTGGTCCTCGGCCTCGCGCACTGAGGCCATGAAAACTTTCAGCGGCGGAAAGGCCGCCCGGTCCCCACGGGGCAGCAAAAGGTCGGCGCAGAAACCAGCAGCCCAATCCTTGGGAGGCGAGTCGGGCACGGGCAAGGCAGCCGCAGGTATCGCAAAGTCTTCCCTTCGTGCCGAAGTAGCGCCAAAGCCAACGGCAGGTGGTAGCAAGAAGGATGTAACCCTACAACCAACCCGGACTAATTTGGATCCAACCAGCGCAGGAGGCCAATCTCACTCCAGCGGTGGGCAGCAACGCAGGGTGCAGCAGAAGAAGTCCCGCGCAGATACCACCAGAAAATCAGCGGTCTGCGCTTGCACGTGTTGTGGTTTCAGTCTATCGTGTGCTCAAAGAGACGACCAAGACTATGTGAGCGAGACGATGGGAAAAAATACAAAGAAAATTAGGGCAGGCATCAAGAATCCAAACAACAAGAGCCAGGCTAAGGCTGCCAAAAGTTTCATTGCAAACCGATGGTGGGTTGAGTACAAGAGCATCTTGCTGGCAATGGCTGTGCTGGCCATCAGCATTTTTTCTGCTACCATTTTTCTTAACGTAAAGAACGAGGGTAAACAGATTTTGTTTTTGAACCCTCACGACGACCGTGCTAGTGCAGCGGCACTGGATGTCTTGGTACCGACCAAGGAGTCCAACCACTCTTATGTCATCTTGTGCCACGAACACGACAATCTCCAAATCGATAAAATATGGGAGAAGATGGTCTATTCGCCAGAGCTATTGGAAAAAGACATAAGTGTTAAGGGCGCTGTTATCAAATGCAACCAAAAGTTGCCCGAAAATTTTTTCGCCGGGCGCTCCCTGAATTTTGCTACAAACTTGGCACCTGTCAAGGGGAATACCGTCGCGGAAGCGTTCGGGCTTGACATGAACCAGGCATCACCGATATCGTTCGTGGTATCTTATCGGCGAAAGCCACTGCAGCTGCAGTCAAATTACTTTACTTCCAAGGATACGCTTCGGTCCGCATTTCAAGCCATCCAGCATGCTGTTGGTGTACCTAAACTGTGGTCTGTGAAGAATAACCAAAATTTAAAGAAGTATTGTACAAACAGCAATTTTGCCGCGTGTGGTCTAGTCTTACGATATGGCGCTTTGGAAGATGATATTCGAGACGTGTTGTCGGTGATCGTAAGGAAGTACCCGTACATGAATTTTGCGCAAATTGATATGCGCAAGAACTTTGTGTCTATCGAAAATAAACTGCCAAGTCGTGATAGCGATAAGAATGCACCACACTTTTTGGTGCTGCATACGCATGATAATGTCGAAGAGAACCAACAGCAGATTGCAGCAAGGGCACATCGTGGATTCTTTACAGCGTCAAATGTTGGCGCGTTTATTGCTACAACTTTGAAAAAGTTGTCGCAAGATGAAGACAAAATTTCTTATCTGAAGGAAAAGCTACTGGTTGCTAAACGTGGCGGTCGTGAAGAAAAAGCTCAAAAAGCTAAGGAGGAAGACAAAAAGCGGAAAATTAAGAGCAAGAAACGAAAGGAGGAAAAATCAAAAGCAAAGGAGAAGAAAAAGAGAAAGAGGAAGGCAAAGGAAGATGGCAAGAGACGCCGAAAAGTCCCAAATGACAGGTCAAGATCAGGAGCAAAAAAACGGAGGAAGCAGGCCGCAGCGGTTGATTCGGACGATGATGAAGTTGATGAAGCTGAGTCTTCCGACGAAGAGGCCAATCCGGATGATCCGTCGTCAATCGAGCATAAATGGGGTGATGCCTGGAACAAATTTAATTCGGACTGATTACGCGTTGACATCCGGTAAAAAGTTGTTTCGCATAAACACAAAGAATGGTGTTATGCGTGTGCGCTAAATAAAATGCTTTTTTGAAGAAAGTAGTCTTTATATCTTTCATTTTTTAAAAGTTACGAAGTATAAAATAACGAGTCCGTAGCACCTTTGGGTTCGTTCGATAGTGTAGCTGGTCACTTAGTTACCTTAGAAATGAATATTGAATTAAGTTAAAAAGAAATTTTAAAATCTCCTCCACAACAATACAATAAAGACAATCAGTAATACTGCAAAAATTATTTTAAATTAAACTAAAAGAATTTACATATGAAATAACGAGTCCTCAGACCGATTGATTTTCGTGTTCCAAAATTAACGTCAGTGAACGCACAAGATTGGCACCGTTCGTAGCCTTTGGATGAATTTGTGCCGGACCTGGGTTACGGTAGCCTTCCTCATTTTTCCACTGCTGTAAGCCTTTAGACAAACACTGAAATGGCTTTCTTTTCAAATCCACAACAACAGGTACATATTCTGCACGATTCGTTTTTCGGTTAACAGACATCAATTTCAGCAAAGGCACCGCTGTCGGTTTCCATTGTTCTACATCATTGCAGTGCAAATTTTCCATGCAACACACGTATCCATTGCGTCTGTCCCTAATCAAAGTGGACGCAATTAAGCCAAGGCACGTTCCATAGGACGAGTCAAACTCTGTAGGATAACCACATCTCGCTTGATAACCAAAAAAGTGCGTTAGTGCACCAAACTTGCCTTTATAAGTTCCAAGTTTTTTCCTTTTTGCCAACTCTTTCTTCACCAGCTCTAATATCATACGCTCTGTCTCAATTTGTGACCACGCAATAGTTCCATGAATTTCTCGCTTCAAAAGCTTGTCCTGAACAAAGTTGGGTAGGTAATCAAATAAAGATTTGCTCCACTGAGGAAGGGCCGCAATAATTTCTTTTGCATCAGAAAATTTGGTGCTCAAACATTTTAGTTCGCTGAGTAACGATGCGATCTCGGGTATAAATGTCAACAAACCTTCAGGGATCAAAATGATACCGTAGTTTTTGCCGCTGAGTGCTCGTGCAGATATCATATCCGCTAATTCATTTACAATCATGGAAAGCGTTTTCCGTGTTTCCCAAATTTCTTCGCCGATCAAAACAGCATTTGGGCATGTTTGCAAGCCGCATTCTAACGCAATATGGCTAGGCCTTCTTCCCATCATTCGCAAAAAATAATAGTACTTTTTGTTTGAGTTGCAGTCGGTGCTAATGTTTCCAACTAGTTGGCTACACACATGACTAGCCGTGTGAAATCCAACAGTCTCTTGCACATATTCGTTTACCATATCCCTATCAATTGTTGCTGGTACTTGTGTCACAACCGTTTTCTCACACCCATTTGCTTTCAAATATTCCGCCAACTCTAGAGAATCAGAGGCAGTGTAAGTCCCCCCAATGCAAACCAATCCATCCAAATTTTGTAATTTGCAAGTTTTTAGGGCAGCTTTCATTTGTTCTGGTTTGTTCATTTGATCAACGGTTCTACCAAGCATATCTAGTCCCCCAGAATTTCGAAATGTCGCAACCATTTCCTGTGTGATAACGACAGATTGATTTTCGAATAGACCTTTGGTTCCATTCAAAAATCCTATAAGAACGGATTCTTTACTTATGCTCATGACACCATTGAATAGTCCCTCAATTATATTGTGTGATCCAGGAGTCGGACGGCCACAGAAGACGACACCAACTCGTTGCGCTTGCATCATCTCCGTGTCTCCATTACCGACGTGGATTTCATTAAAACTATTTTCTTCCTTTGAGACAACATCGATTATTTCTAGAGCCGAGCTATCACTGGATACTTTCGGGTAGCACTGTTGCAAATCGTACCCGTATATGTTGCTAAGGTTCACCGAGGACCGTGCTTTCAGCTTCGCATGTTTCACGTCCCGTAGTACCGCTGGAACTTTCACACTGTGAGTAGCACGGTATTGGGACAGGGGAAGACTGAGCGACGAGCCAACATTCCTGCCTTGGCACCATGTCTCTTCCCCATCGGCGCCTACATTGTGTTTTGCCCGCTTTGCCGTTTGATTTGTCGCAAGCTCACTTTCAGCTGCTCGTTCCTCAAGCTCAAGGCGGAGTGTTATTGATATATCTTCCGATCCTGGGCCATCGAATTGGATTGGACCAGGGGATCGGTAGCAGTCATTCACCATCCAATGTTTTCTCTTGGCAACAAAAGTCTTAAAAGGCTTTCCATCGAGCTCCGTTAGAGCTTTTTTGATCACAGGCTTTTCTTTGCCAGCACGGCGTTCCATATTCATCATGTGTGTCAATGGCATTCCACCTGCGGTCCAGTTTTCTACTGGTGCAGTCAAGTTCCCAATCGTACTGATCATACCAGTACATCGATTTTGTAGCAACAAACCGGCATTATAACCAAGTGCATAGCAGTAATTCGAGTCAAAGCGGGACGGCATTGCACTCCTACCTTCATATCCAAGAAAGTGAAATTCATACTTGAACTTGCTCGCGATGTCCTCTGCCAACTCTTGCAAAGCGCATTGGACGATCAACTTCTCAGTTTCAATTCTAGAAACAATAACGTTGCCGTGCGAGTCTCGGTCCAGAAGCAACTGTTCCCTTATGCTTTGTGGCAAATAGGAGAATACGCTGGCGCTTGCAGGGGACAGCTTTTGTAGCACGTAGGATGGAGTTGCTACATCGTCAGATGCATCGCTAGAAGTGGACAAGATATCGTTTATTTCCTCGATCAGAATTCCCAATTCAGGAATAAATTCTATCAACCCCTCAGGTATCAAAACAAGACCGAAGTGTTTCTCTGCTTTG
>LT658452.1:0-33668 GCA_900128575.1 Stramenopiles sp. TOSAG41-1
AAGCTGTCCCTCAAAGTGTTCTAAGATCCTGTCAATTAATTTTTTGTCCCATACCGGGAAATGCTCGTTTACCACTGTAATCATACGCACTAAAACTTCCAGGCCCTCCGTGCGTAAAGATCCTTCGCTTAGTGATATGAAGGACAATAATGTGGCTAGAATTGACGATGAATGCAATGACAAAAATTCTGGAACATCTAGAACTAATCCGAGCAGCCAAAAGCCAAATTTAGGGTTTGGATTTTTAATAGCACTCTTATCATCAACTAAATTGAGATGACTAGATGGGATGGAACCCTTATAAACACTATTCATTGTGCAAATTGAGCGCATTAGGACAAAAATCGATTCAGCAAGTACTGCTCTGGACAACGAGTTCGATTCGTAACTATTCTGTTTTATTATTTGGCGCATATATTCCCCAAGCAACGTTATTTCCGACTCCTTACTGGAAGCAACAAAAAGTTGACAAAATCTAAAGATACTTTCAACGTCACCGCTCAAAGCAAGAAGAAGGGGTGATGCATTAACCTTCGATAGCTGTAGAAGACGCAATGCCGCTTTCCGTGCATATAGAATTTGTAAAGCGTTCGCGGTATGGATGGTTTGTGAAATAATGGATAATTGCCACAATGCACCTTGTGCGCAAACTACTTTTTGTGCGTTTTCACACAATTTTGAAGATTGTAGGACCAAGTGATCGTTTTTGTCAAACGAACCGTCAAAAGTGCTGGCGATCACATTAGTGCATAAATCGCCAATATCTCCAACGACTTCCATGGCCTTTACGATAGATTTGTGCCGTTTGCTGCTTGGGCTAGAGACTGCTAAGGAATCGCCTTTATCCTTGTTGGCACTGTGGGGGCTTTTGAAACTCCCACTTTCATGGTTCAACTCATAAAACATTTCTACCAGCTCCCCAGCGCGCTTTCTGCGATCGGTTTTCCTTGTTGGCGCAGAAACTGCAAAATCGTTTGAATCAAAGAAGTTTGAAGCTAGTTCAAATTCCCGCTTTACCACTTCATGCAACACACGCGAAGTATCTGACTCACTTTTCATGTTTCCAATAGTAACTTCATCATTGCTGTAATATAATGTTACAGCTGGATATAACACTTTGCCACGGATATTAGTATATTTGAACTCGACCATCTCCCCGTTTATTGCCCATGTTAGAGTCCCTAGGACTGTATCTATATAAACGGTGACAACGTCTCCAGCATGATATCTTGTACTTGTGGCATGAGATTTTTCGCCATTATGGAAAGCATCTCCAGCATTATACAAACTCCAGCTTTCGCTACTTGAACCGACATAACTTGTCAACGATGTTTTCTTCGTTCCTACGCCAATATTACAGTACCTATTCAGTTTATTGATACGAACGTCCCAACTAAACTTCCCTGAGCTTAAAGGTATATCGCCAAGGACACTCCTGCCTTGGGCTGAAGTTGATGTTTGTTTAACACGAGATGGATCCTGTGCATCGATCTTTAGCGCGGAGTGGCAAAATATTGAATTCCAATATATTTTCTCGGGACTTGCTACACGCAAATCTTGGGAATTTTGGACCCATTTTGGCCTGCTTATTAGACCATGGCTATCAGCTTTTACATCGTACGCAAGATTTCCCACACCGACCAACATTGGATACCAGTGTAAAAGATCTTTCATAGGTTTGCGTGTAGGGACACTTTCTCGTGCCGTGCCATTCAAATCCATTTGCGTTAAACCCCTGTTCCAAATACGACATTCGCTAACTTGGCCCTTATATGTCTTGTACCCACTTGCTACTTCGTCGCAGCCAATCGTAAACTCTCCACTCACCTTGCCCGGTTCAAATGGTGATGGAGCTTGTGAAACTATTTTGCAATTCTGGAAAATAGTCCATACGCCAGTTGTCTGCTTCTTTGCTGTGCTGCTCGCATCTACAGTATCCTGATCTGATGCAAATGCAATAAATGGCTGTATTAGGGTTGGCCGCATGGCCGTCTCGCGAACTTGGCACTGAGAAAGGTACTTAAAGTTAAGATAAAAGGACAGTGTCTCCACTTCGCTGTTGTAAACGACTGTTATCACATCGCCATCTCGACAAGGACTAACTAAATCATCAACTGGGTAGTCGACACCACATATGTGGATTACATCAAGCTTGCGAGAGCTTATATAACAAACCCGTTTTGACATCGGAAGAGCTTCATCCTCGAAGATTACGCCAACACGAATGCCACTTTGCCTCGATGTGATATTTATGTCCCATACATGTAAATGTGGAATATTCTCAGGAATGGTTGACAATGTAATTGGGCCATCGAATGGTTTCATTAACTTCTTAATTTTGAAGGTGTCGTTTGCATCTTCAAATAACTTCAACGAGGCGCTATGACCAACTGTTTCCCATTGTTGGAGGCGTTTTGAAGGGCGAACGAACGAAAACGCGACGTGTTGCCAACTTGCTTTAGATTTTTTCGCATTTGCTGTTGATGGAAAATCATCAACATCATCGACGTCAAATGTCAAAATATCTTCTAGGAGCGACTTTTCGATTCCCGTCAAAACAAACTTTCCATTAGACACAGAAAACATTATCATGCTTGAGGCCTTATCCCCAACTTGAATTAAACAGCCTGACTCAGCATACATGTCTAGTATTCTTAACCAAATTTCAAAAGTAAAATCTCCTGTTGTGGAAAAATTTAGACGTCCAAAATTAATAAAACTGGATGCACCCAATTGTAATGCTGCTTGTGTTTCTTGCTTTCTTAAGTACAGGGAGCACTCCCCATCCATAGATGTGCCCACCAAATCTAAACTTGAGGACGATAACATTGAAATTTCAAAGGTGCATTTTTCAATACCACCAGTGGGTGCATTACTGAGAGAGTACGCTGAAAGCTCAACTGTAGAGTTATCAATAACTTTTCCATTCACTTGACCAGCTTTTTGAAGACTTAGGTAATCCATATGGCCAGAGAAATCCTTAACATGACCAGAGGAGCTATCAACCTGGATATACAAACGGACTAATTCAACACGAACGTTTGATCTACAACAAATGCCGATATATACACTTTTATCTTGCAAGACATCATCGAAATTGTAAGGATACGCTTTAGCCTGATCTTTTGAAGCGTCATTTTCCTTTTTGCTATGGGAATTAAGCATCTTTATGGCCGTGTTGGCCCCCGATATTTCAATAAATGGCTGTAAAACCGATGAAGGAATATGTGTCATCGTATGTACTAATAAGCTGTTGATGTATATCGACAGTCGTCCTAGCTTATAGTCACGCTCGATCTTTATTTTGTCCCCTTTTGACCACGACGGTATCCGCTCAGCATCGATTGCACCTTCAAACAATTTACAAAAGTCGTTGTCCATATACGTCGATAATTCTCTTGGAGTCGAAACCTTTGAAGTATTTACTGCTTGTTTTGGAGCCAAAGTTAATTTGTGTAGTTCGGAAACTGTTCTTACCAACATATCGGGCGCGGATGCAGGTTTACTGTCTACATCGTCTCCATAGTCTACGTAATCATCAGTTTTCTTGTTTTGCATTGAATTAAATTTTTTAAACATGTAACGAGAAGTTTGTTTGTATATATCTGTTGGCATAGATTTATAATTCTCCCGTGCCTGTTTACGTTTGGAATTTATGATGCCAAAATATTCATAAATTGATTTGTATCCTTGCGGAGGATCATATTTCAGCTTTGCACTTCCTCCAAAGTATACTCTAATCTTCATTCTACCATGGCCACTGAGTGTAAATGCGGGATAGACACCTCCGGTGAAATTACAATTTTTAAATGCATCTCCTTGATACTCATTATTAACATAAAATCCAATAATTTTATTATCGATGTCTATAGCAAATCCAAGACGATCTCCATCTTCCCATTTTTTGCCGTAGGCTATATCTGAGCCATTCCATACCCGTTTTCTGTACCCGTCAACACCCCAACTATGCTTGCAATCCCCGACACCGTTTCCAACACCATCATGGCACTTAAAGTCCTCATCTGCCCATCCTAACTGAGGACAGCTGCCATTTACGTCACCCACTACGAGGATTTCATAGTACCACTTACCTGACTTCAAACTAATATTATCTAGACGCCACGACGGGAAGTGCCTTTTGACGGAGCAAAGAAATGGTCCCGAAATATCTTCACACAACACACTTTGCTGCTGTTTTATCGTATCGTCAACATTGCACATATATGAAACAGTTAACTTCTGTGTCTCCTTTGCTTCACTCGCAGCGCGATTTGTTGCTTTAAACATCTTACCGTGGCTATCCCAAGCAAACATATCACTTGCCTCCAACTCTTCCGACACATCGATGTTTTCCTTCATAAGCCCACAACGTATATAATTTGAGCTGTCCGTAGAACTTGTATCAAGAGCATCCAAAGTCGTTATTTCAAATTCGAAAGAAGCCGTGGGTTGCGCTGAAATTGTATTTGTTAATGTTGCTTGACCGTGCCAATTTACACCATATCCTTCATTCATAAGTTCGCTTGTCGCTGTAGCCGTGTAGCTTTTTCTTCCCATACCTGGCACATGGAATAAATCCATAGTCAGTGATTGGGGCCAAACTTCTCCTATAACAATGCCAGCTAATTTAGGCCTTTCAAAATCGCACATTTCACAATTGAGAACGTGAGTTTCATTTAGGCTTTCACATTGTGGGCACTCCCACTCCTCTCCCAAATCATTATTGACTCGATAGGTAGACTCCTTGTCCACTTGCAGCAGTGCCCCAGTTGACTTTACCTCAAAGCCGTTTGTTGAATGTTTGCCTGAAACATGCAAAATCTTGGGAGATGTCAAATCATTTATTTCCTTATATGTTGAATAAATGTCTCGAAGTACGACTGTGAGTTCTTCCATTTTGTGGCTGAGGTCCTCAAAACTTGGGAACTCATTTTGGATCAAAACACTTGAAGATGCTACTTTAAATATTTCTCGAGTATAGAGTGCTTCAACTGGTATTTCACTTGATTCGTTGGATACATTATTAATAATTGAACATACATATGCCATTAAGCGATACCTTAACGTAGCTTCTACAATTGTAGATGATGGTAAATCAAGAGGTAGTAGCAAAGCAACATTATCGAAAAGGACTTTTAATACAGATGAATCGATTGCTTCTGAAATAACTGATTCTTCGTATTCAAGATCAAGCTGATCCAATGCCATGCCTTCCACAATTTCTCCGTCAGCTAAAACCACGGATGCACTATTGGTTTGTTCATCCATCTGTACAATGCGACCCCGCCTATTGTTGGGCAGTTTGCTGTCCTTGTCTTTGCTTAGTATTTTCACAACAGACCCAACCCTTGTTTTGTACGATGTAACATTGAGCAGCGTCAATACAGAAAGAGCTCGCCAGATATCAAATATGCCATTTTTACTAACTAGTATATTCAAATCTAATGGTGTTTTGTCACCGTTTTCACGAAATGGGAGAATAGCCTTCATTTCCTTACACAATAATGATATAACACATGGAGCCCATAATGTTGAAGACAATAAATTCTGGAAAACTGTACTAATTTCGAGCAAGCATCTAGACGAAAAGTCAGAGGAACAATGTACGCCGCTATCGTTTGACTGTGTTGGAGCTGTGGATGTTGCAATGAAACAATCCAAATTTGTATATATAAAAAACAGACGATTTAGAATTGTTTCGGGCGTATATAATAAACAAAACGTTTCATCAGATTCAATATTTTGTGGGATAACTTCAACTAGAACAGCACTCAATATCTGCAAGGCTTTCAGCTTATTACCAGGGGAGGTAGAGTGCAAAATATTAAATGTTTGGGCACCACCGCAATTTATTATTGACAAGAGAATAGAAATGATACGCAGTGATGCCAACGATCCTCGCGGTTCCTGTGTGAGCGTGCAACGATACATTAAGTCCAATATCCATTCCATATCCATATGAGCTTTGTTCAATTGTGTGCTTATTGGATTCGACGCAGTAAGATTGCTGGATGCCTCTAAAATTTTCATGGCATCGATTAAATTATTACTTACAGCAACTGAACTAACTGATCCCTCAAACATGACATTATCGTTGTCTCGGAGATATTTCTCTGCAATTTCTGTGGCAGTTGCAGAAGCTGCATAATGAGGTGACATTGACGGGACACCGACATATAAGGGCAATCTCATTGGTCGTGTATCAGCTACATTTTGTTTAGCTGATACATCCGCATACAATGCATTAGAAATGTTAATTTTTTGAATACCATCTTCCTTATTTTTTGATGCCTCTATCATGTTGTCTGATTTTGTTTCGACAGTATCATTCCCATACGCCACATCTGTTGTGCCAGCAATTTTACCATTAATAAATACATATAAATGATCACTGCCTTTCAGAAGACGTTTCCGGACAAAAGCAAGCGCTACCCATTTATTAACTTCAACGCTCATGTCCGTTTCGATTTCAGTAATTTGTAACTCCTTTTGTTTCCGTGTTTTTGTTTTAAAGTGGATGTACCCGGTTTTTCGGTCTATAAATGCAACACTCTGAGTTTTGCCATGCTCCGTGCATTTGTGGACGTTTCCTGTTTTGAACAACATTGTGTCCTGCTCCTTCGATAAGCAGTCAAAATATACATTCATGGATATCACGTACGAAAAGTCCATACTTGGTGGCCTTGGAATAACAATGCCTTTAACCAATTTTTTACACCCAAAATTCACAGGATTTTCCCATACATACTCTGTATACGAATCAGACATAGATGTACTCTTGTCGCTTTTGACTGATGGCTGTAGATTTGAGAGTAACATTTCCAAATGACTTGCCATTAGCGAAAATAAACTTTTCTTGAGAACAGGGGAAAAACTATCACCCTCATTAATGGATGAGAACAGCAAAAATTCGTATAAATTTAATGTCGTTGAAGATGGTTGATCATGCATAATAGGTTTTTCTGGAGTCTCCGAAAATAGCAATTGTTTGGACTGCGTCGATCCTTGTTGAAGTAACCGTTTCAATGCTACAATGAGTTGTTCAGAAATATCGAATTTATTGTCAAACATGTATCTAACACACAGCGTTTTGATGCAAAAATAATATAAATTGTCTCGTGTTTTGGCATCTTTATCTAGCGTGCTTGTATTTAGCAAGATGTGAATTATATACTTAGAAAATGCTAAATGTGCTTCCAGTATTTGGTCCATATTGTTTGCGCCGCATCCGGCAACGGCTTCGCATGGTGACCATGATGCCACGCTTAATGATGCGTTCTCCGCATCACTTACTTGTAAGGACACTTGGGTAAAGTTCCTTAAAATTATTGTCGTAAATAAGCGTCCTAAGCTGTTTGAGTATTCCACGTCTTCGCGAAGTCCATCCAGTGGGAATATACTTTTTGCCAGTGTTTTCAAGACGTCCAGACCCTGCACTCTCTGTCTTGCCCGCAGTGTCCGTTGACCAAGACAAAATTCTACATCAGTTGCACTTGCATGCGATAGTGCAAAACTTAGAGCTGTATCACGTGGTAGCTCAATGGCTTTCTTCTCGTTTAATAGCAATGAGCGCTTTTGCAACATTTTACCCAGTTCGCTTTTTTCTAATACATTCTCTTGGAAAGCCTGCCAACTACGCTTTGTAGGTGTATGCGCTAGTTGATGCTTTAATGATCGCCTCGTTTTGCCATCTTCATCATTTGGATCGTAAGGTACGAATTGCATCAAAATATCTAAACGTTGATCTACTTGTCCACAGAGTTTTTCGTAACTCCAGCCTGCGAGCTGTTCGTGCTCTCGTATAAACCATTGACGCTTTTCTTGTACAAACTCCCATAGTTCCAGCAGTTCGTCAGGCACATTATCACCATCTGTGGCGCATATTTCATACCCAAGGGCTTTATTAAATTTCTGTTCGTGCGCAAGAACTGCAATATAGCATTTTCGTAGTGTTCGATCGACAACTTTCCCACCTTTTCGCTGCAACATCTTCATGTACACGTTTGGTTTGTATTCTGCGGTCAATACTTGCAGCAAATTTGATTTTTCAGAATTACCACTTATGAATGATTCTAAAAACGCCGCCTCTTCTTCTATGGAAGAGACTGACCGTTTCAGCGAAGGCGGTGTAAGTGGATCCTTTGTCACCGGCGGAGTAACGTGGAGCTTATTTTTTGTATTAGATATGCTGCCCCGGAAAGCTGCTGATGAGAGCCATTTTTCATTCTTTGTTTCAAGTTCAGTAGCTTTGGTACCTTTAGCTAAGCAGGATGCAAATTGTGATGTGATCCATATTTGATATTGTGTTAATTTAAACAAAACAGTTGATTCAAGCACGAGATCTTCTTCGTCGCCTACGCTGTCTTCGCGAGCTATTGGCGCTTTTGATTTCAGTTTGCTATCGGTAGGTTGATAGTGATTACGTAAAGACATCGGAGCGCTAATATGTGCATACCACCCGGGTAGAAGCGATCCGCGTCTATCACTGTTGCTATAACTTGTAAACTTTATTTCAGCGCCAATAGAGTGATTTGAGTGAGAACCAGAAATATAATATATGGTTCTTTGTGGAGCGCCAATCTTTCGCGTCCGAATATTAAGACTACCTTTAGGATTATAAAGTGCTGGAAATTGGCCAACACCAATTTTTAGGCCAGCCCCTTCAACTTTTAGTTTGATTATTTCATCAAGCACAATACTTTTCCTTTCGATTGACACTGTAGCTTCTCTTTCCAAGCGAAACTTGTTATCATCAATACGAGTGAATACCCGAACTAGCAAATGCGAGTCACCTTGGGGTAAAGACCCAAACTTTGCACTGACAGCGCTAATAAGCCCAGCCTTTGTGGCTGGGTAATCGATAAGGGCATATGTTGTTCCCCATGTGGCTTGATCAGGAATATCAGATTCTGAAGGCCCTAAACAAAAGGGGTATCCAGGAATAGATAATTGTTTTGTCTCCTTTAATGTCGACGCTTTTACCAATTTTTCAGCAATGTTGTAAGGGATAAATTTGCAAATATCTATAGCTACATTTGCCAGAGCAGAACAAGAGTGAATAAGCTTTTGCGCAGTTTGGCAATCACTGTCCAAGGATGTACAAAATACAATAGCCTGAAGCAAGAGGCGGCTCAACATAATGCGAACAAGTTTGCCAATTTGCCACATCAATGAATGCATTTTATCTCCTAGAGTGGACTTGAAATTCTCTAAAATATTCGTTACCATTGAAAAAAAAGTCGATAGGTGCGAGACGAGTACATCATGCAACGGAGTTTTCTTACTATCGTTTGATTCGGATTCAGATACCGACATTAAGTATGAATGTATTAATAGCAAAAATTCTACAGTTTGTTTTGATGTATCCGATATGCGTGGAATGTCATTCTCCGAATTACCATTCTGTAGAAATTGTATATGAGCGTGAAAATCGTTGGCAATGCATTGTAAAATTGCATCCAAAAACTTGTGAATTAAACCTATATCAAATTCAGATGTTTGCCCGTCGGCCCCGGATAATGTTACGGGAGAAAACAAAGATTTAATCAACTTTAGATCGTAACATCGGGACAAGAGATGGGTTGAGATAATATTGTAGGCTGCCGGTTTCATTGGGAAAACATCTGATTTGCTATTCCTAGCCACACTTGGATCCATAATTTGGGTCAAAATTCCAATCTTTTCGGCCCATGTCTGTACAAATATCTCCAACGATGTGGTAAAAATATTTGCAGCAAGGCCTATCAATGGATCAAGATCTGTAGAATTGCTACCTAATATTTCAAGGAGTATACGCTTCAGTTTGTGCTGATATTTTGCGGACAAAAACAAATTATTTGCCGCAAGTAACCCATTTTCTTGCGCGTATTTGAGATGTATATTCAAAATGCTAATGGAATGATATATTATTGGCATATGAGCATTGATTTGACTTTTTTCAAGCGACAAACAATACAAAATTAAATCAATCAGCGAGTTCAACATCTCTTTCGATATTTCTATACACAGGGGACTGAAATTGTTTGTTTTCGCGTGCCTAGACCGCTTTGGCAAGCAAATTTTGCTAGCAATATTACTAATTGATGATAAGAGCCCACCGGCCATGACTAATAAGTGATCAGACCCCTGATTGGCTGATTCGCCGCATATGTATGTTTTGTACTTCTGTTTCAATGCCGACAAAGCATTGTGAATACCTGGAGGTTCCTCTGGCGCTGAAAAACTTGGTTTGTTAAATAAGTATCTTGGAATTTTTTCAGTGTCTGTTGCGCTAACTTTCCAAACATATTCTCCTTTTTGATCGATGCAAAATAATGCCGCTGAGTAATCGCGATAGTAGTACCGCCCTGTGCAGTGGCCATCGTGCAAGTTAAACTTCCATATAGAAGCATGTTTTTTCCCACTATGCGGAAATCCAAGGAACAAGTGCTTCTTACTTGCAAGGGTAAATGCTGATTTCATCTGTTCCTCCGTTAAAAAATTAAACTTGGAAGAATACGCACTTTTCAGGCTTGAAGATTGCATTTTTTCGCGTACAATAATACCATTGATCATCGGATTAGAGCCTGTAAAGTTTATTCGTAAAATGTGATTCGTAACTGTGACCGGAAAATGGTACATCCCGTTTTTGAAGGTGCCACTTAATACCGCATATGGATTGAAGTCCAGAAGCACAATTTCGTCATTTATTAGAACATCGAATAAACGCTTTGTGTTGGAAGATTCTAAAATTTCTTCGAACGCCAGGGAGACGACAAAGTCACCATTAGGAACTGGAATTGAATACCAAAAATTATCATGCTTCGAACGACAAGACATGTACATGGGTGACTTATCCTTCTTACCGTTCATTACATGGTAGTAGCCCCCTCCCCCGCCAAATTTAGTGCCATCATTATATCCAAAATATTGATCTTCAGAAAAGACTATTCCGTTGCCGTCAGTAAAGCCGTGCCCACCGCAATTCACCGCCACAATCACTCTCTCTTTGTTGATAATAATATCATCAAAACCATAGTCGCAGAATTTCCCAATGTAACTCAAACTCATGATATTATTGCAGGTTATACTTCCAGTTGAGCTATGCATTGCTTTCTCCATTACACTCGTATTTTCACATGTATAGCAAGAAATTGCAGCTTTGGATAGTTGCAAGAAATAAAGATACTGGCTATATGAAGTTAACAACAGCTCGGGTTGCGAGCAAGCTTCTCCGCCGTCTTCAGCTACCGACTTTGATTTTTTTCCACTGTCGTTGCCTTCCTTCGTCTCAGCTTTTGAGACATTATCAACATCGTAAGGAAATATGTTTAACGTCTCAATCAAACTTGTTTGTTCCTCGTCGCCTTCCATTTCCGATCCTGCCCCCTTCTTTCTCTCGTTATCCCCTTGGTGTTTCACATCCACGCAAAGTGTAGAATACAACGCAAGAGAATCTTTGTCTACAATATCTAGAAGCAGCGATGGATCCTTGTTGCCAATACTGCCTACATACGTATTCCGACGCAAAAAGCCAATATGAATTTTATTCAAAATGACGAGACGCCCATTTACTCCAATATTGAATTTAGAATTGTTTGCGGATACTAGTCCGGCTTCTTGACCGGCACAGTTTAATTTTATGAGACCATGATTTATGCATTGAAGAAATATATGTGTGCCATCACATGCCATGGATGAAATTTCCAGGCGTGCTCTCATTTTAGAGGGGAGGGATATACTTAGTGACGATGTTTCGCTACTGACTTGAAGTGGTGATATACTTATAGAGGGCTCAAATTCTTCTAAAAATAAAAGCGACTGACGTATCAAATGGTGTGTTTCGCTGCTACTCGATTTACCTAACTCCCCATTCCCATTTTCAGAAGATGATGGAACATTCACATCATGATTATTGTGGTGTAATATCAAAAGTCTGGCTACTTCAACAATGTCAGAAACATTACCCCGAGAAATACCTAAGCTAAGCAAAAACCTCACGAACTCCTGCACTGCCGAGTCGTCCAAATGGTAGGCTTTCTTATGGATGGCCATAGACGCGAATGCAGATCGGAGCTTCGAGAACACATTTGAGATACGAGGTGATAATGGTTTAGTGTTGTACAAAGCAAGTGGACTTAGCATTCCTTCTAGTGCGTGTTCCAGCATTGTGAATACCTCTTCAAACATCTCTGGGTCCGTTTTGCATGCAGTTTTCAACATCAAAAGCCCCATGTTGACGGCCAAGCTTGAGAGCTTCGATTCAACATCAGATGACTGAAATTGACTTGTAGATACCGATTTAGGGCCAAATTTACCGCTCATACTAGTTGTAGAGTCATTTTGAAATGGTTCTTGACCACTTTTAGATGCAGCAGCGTTGGACAAGATAGTGTCCTCGTTTATCTTCCGTTGATAAGCTAGACGTATCCTAGCAAAAACAACAATAGCGTTTTCAATGTCTTCAAAGGTTCCTGCTGTACCTCCAATGTCTACCCGGTCCTCACCAATAATAGAATACAAAGCATTGTCTATCCCGGCCTTAGTGACAACCTCAGGATCTCGTTTCAATATCCCCAGGATAAGTGACTCGCGCTCTCTTCTACTATTTGCGATTTCTCTTGAATTCAATGTTCTGCTTCGATAGCCACTTAAAAGTTCATAAACGTCCATGATCTCAGTGCCCGCCAACCGACAAGACTCTGAAAGCCGGGATCTATCACATATTAGTTGATCGGCGCGCTTTAAAAGCGAAATCCACTCTTCATCCGATTGAGAAAACGTTTGTTGAGGTTTTGGCGACGGCTCGGTTGTCTTTGTTTCTTCGGATTCCTCGGCATCGATTCGCCTTATTGTGTTTCCCATTGTTGATAAGTCTTGTATATCTTGGTCCAAAATTTGCACAGTGACCTGTAATCTCACAGTGTAAAATCTTTTGGTTCAATCTACAGTGAAGACCAATGTCCTTGGTCTACCAAACAGGCAAGATTGAGGTTCACAGTTCGAGTTTACATCGTGCCCAGCGGATTAATCTACTAAAAAAAGGTGAGGAGAGGAGGAGGAGGGAGGAGGCATCATCATTCAATATAATTAATAATTAATATAATAAATTATTATATAGGAAAAATAATATTATATATCATATAATATGATATACATTGGCCATTATTATTACATTATTTATATTATTATTATTATATATATTATTATACATTTTATTTTATAATAATAAGACTAACAAAAAAAACTATAGTATTACACACAAATGAAACACCCAAATAATAATAATAAGACTAACAAAAACTATAGTATTACACACAAATGAAACACCCAAATAATAAATAATAATAATGATATGATGAAAAAATGATGAGATATGATGATATCTTAGTGTAAAAAATATTTATTATTTTTTTTCTTTTTGTGTTGTTGTTTTGTGATCTCATCATCTTAATAATAATATATATGATAATATGATGGGTGGATTCTCATTCTTCTTCTTCAATATACTGATATGCTACATGAATTGAAATTCATATACGTTCTAACTGTACTAAAAAATATAATATTATTTATTTACAATGATATATAATAATAATATATGAATGGTATTTCTTGTTGAAATTAATTACTGCTACGATACTAATAATAATAAGGACAATTAAAAAATCGTCAGGCCTACACTACTTCACTTCCACCATTTAAATTTTTTAGTCATCATCGTCTCTTTATTGTTTATAGTATTCAATATTCATCATTGTTCATACTACTACACAAATCACTTTTCTCTTGTATTAATTTGTTTTTTTAGATTATTATTAATCTTCTTCAAAAGGATCCGAAGGTGTGTTGATAAGACTACACAAAAGTGATACTATTTGATTATAATTTTAGTAGAAATTAGAAAGAAGAAGTAGCTATATTATACTACTAACACTAGTACAAGATCACCTATATATATATGTATAATATTTTGAACGACTGGGCGGGACGCATTGCAAGAGAGACAACAGCATAAGAGTATAAGTAGAACGACTTTTATATTATAATAACGACCAGACAATGAATGAGTTCTTTCACCCGTCCTATCTTTTATTATGCTCTGCATGCAATGATGAATGGTAGTGTAGCAAACATGTAGTCTTATTATTATTATTGCCTATTATTACATTAATGTTACTCTTATTATTGCTGCACTGTTATTATGTTCACCTCACCTCATCATCATCATCATACTATTTTATATAGTGTTATTATTATTGTTATTTATCAAATCTTCTTCTTCTCCCCTTCTTCTTTTGTGTGTTGTTTTAATTATTGTCGTACATCGTTGACCGTCTCTGCGCGAGGCTCATGCACGAACGATGGCATTGGTGACTCCTTGCCACATTGCAGAACACAACGCTCATCAAAGGGGGCTTCGTAAAACGCGAATCAAAGAAAGTAATACTCACCGCAACGCACGACATTAAGTATGTGGTCTAACAAAGCAAACGCCGATTCAGTCGGTATGTTGCCAGGAAGGAAGACGTTTGGGCCACTTTTCCTCATGGTGGCCACGACGACGTTTGTGGTCCTTTTCTGGTTCACCCAAGAACACTTTAACGGGTCTTTGATGGAGATGTTGAACTACATCCTGGAGAACGGCATCGTTAACACGCTAAAACATGGTGTTTATGGTGGTGTTGGAAGCTACGCTGGAATGGTACCAACACAGGAGCACTGGAAAATATTGGGTTACTTTTCCGCGTTTGAGTTGGTCTTGATGCGGTTGCCCTTGGGCAGGGAGTTCACGGGCCCAGTATCGCCAGAGGGCAACGTTCCAAAATATGTCGACAATGCATTTGCATCTTACATTATCACGCTCGTTACATTTGTTGCTGGTGTCGAAATGGGATGGTGGAAAGGCTCAATATTGATCACGAACTGGGGACCAATGCTTCTTGCAATGAATATTTTCGCACTTTTCTTTTGTATTTTCCTCACCGTGAAGGGTTTGTATTTTCCCTCTTCCAGTGACTCGGGTACCACTGGTAACATTGTTGGTGACTTTTACTGGGGAACGGAGCTTTACCCACGAATTCTTGGATGGGATGTGAAGGTATTCACCAATTGCCGCTTTGGATTGATGTTGTGGGCCCTACTGCCCATCTCCGTTGCGTATGCCCAGAAAGAAGATTTCAACGGCCAAATTTCGAACGAGATCATTGTGAATTGCTTCCTACAGTTGGTATACTTGAGCAAGTTTTACTGGTGGGAAAGCGGCTACATGTCCACTGTTGATATTATGCACGATCGAGCTGGCTACTACATTTGCTGGGGATGTCTCGTTTGGGTGCCAACGATCTACACGATAACGTCTCAGTACATTTATTTCAAGTTTAAGAACGAGAGCTCCTTGGATACACCAAATGCATTGTCAACCGGAATGGCAGCCCTGTACACTATTGTAGGCGTAATATCTATATTTGTAAACTACGATGCTGACAACCACCGTGCCGTATTTCGCGAGAATGCTGGAGAAGTCAATATTTTTGGAAATAAAGCCGAATACATCGTTGCCAAGTACAAGCCTCAAAATGGAAAGCAGAAAACATCGTTGCTGCTTCTTAGTGGATATTGGGGCATATCTCGCCACTTTCATTACTTGCCAGAGATCATGTGCAGTATTTGCTGGTGCGCCTGCGCAGGTTTTGACCACTTTCTACCTCATTTCTACTATGTGTTTTTAACCATACTGTTAGTAGATCGAAGCGTTCGCGATGAAGGTCGATGCACTAATAAATATGGGAAGTACTATTTGGAATACAAAAAACAAGTGCCATACAAAATCATTCCAGGAGTTTTCTAAGATTACTCGGTATTTTCATTTTCATGGTCACAGGTTCTTCGTTAACAAACGAAGCGTTTGTTGCGTACCTATTTGGTGACCAACCTGATTGTGCTCACCGATTGGTGCCTTCTTGGTTTCACTGTAGTAGGATGACTACTAACTTTTTTATTTTACTCCACTACTTATTATTATTATTTATTATTATTATTTCTTTTTATTATTATTATCTATTATATTCTCTATATTTTATTATATACTCCTGATAGGAGAAAAATATATAGCTGCTAGCTGCTACAACAACAACACATAGGTAGAATAGCTACTAGAGTCGATGATGAGACAATGATGAGATGTGTAGCACCACGCTACCACGCTACAGCACAGAGCAGACCGACAGACGACGACAGCAAGGACACAGCACTAACGGTAATAAGGACTATACTATTATCATGGGAATAAACGAGGACCACTCATCAGAGGTATGAGTTATTCGGTACGTGCTCGAAGGCACAGAGACACCCCAGCGAGAGTACATAAAGAGATCTAAGTCTTACCAGACAATAACCCTTAACCTAGCTTATCATAGTTACAGATGAAATGGATGATGATGAGGCCAAAAAAAAAGTAATTTAATAAAATATATAACACACCACAACCCACAACACCACAACAACACAATAACAATAATAATAATAGAAGAAGAAGAGAAGAGAAGAAGAGAAGAAGAGGAGCAATGGAGTAATCGTAAGAAGTCCGTCTCCTCGTCGTGCATGATTGGGCCCAACCATTACAGTAGTATGCTTGCCTCCTGGGTGTGGTCTGATCAAAGTTATCTCGTAACGTGCCATGCTTTGTCGACTAGTCGCGTCTCAAGGCCGACGTTTATATGCCTCCAAAAGAGTGGCCTCGGCACGTTCATTCCACACCGTGAAATGTAGCCCGGCCGTGGTACGTGAGCGCTGTAGACTAGGGAAAACACTGTTTCTGGCTAAACGAGGGGTGGCGTCTTCAGGTGGTGGGCCCAAGAATGAGATACCAAAAAAAAGAGTTAAAAAAAAGAAGATGGATGATGTAGAGAAAGAGTATAGAAAAGGTAAAATTCCCTCGCCGGACTCTACATCTTTATTTCGCTTGACAAATCCCGAGTTGTTTCTAGATGTAAATAAGAAAAGTACCTGGCGCATTGTATATATTGTCTGGTTTTTCTGCTTAGGAGGATTGGGTTACAAGTACTATGAAGAGCAATATCTGGAGAACGAAAAGCCGAAAGAAATGTCTGGGCCTCTGCTACCGGATGGAAAATGGAAGTAGGGGAGTAATAGCCAAAAGAATGATAGCCAAATGAATGTTGGATATGTAACGTACTTGAAGGGCGTTATGAGGAAATGTTTATCTATAAAGCACTGTGTGGGTAACTACTTCTTACTTCGTAGTAAATAAAAAATGAATTGTGCGTACTTAAACCATGACTTGACTTTATCAATAAACATGTATGTATATATACAAACGTGCGTCGAAATACAGGGGTAAAAAATAAAATATATTATTTTTCTTTTTATTCTTTTTCTGGTTGTTACATATTCTGCCACTGGTGAGCATCAACTTCATTCACTACTCATCTTGAGTCTTACATGGAATCTTAAAATCACTGTGTGACGCTTAGCAACATACTATTGGCCTCCGCCTGAACAAACTTAGGACTTAATGGTGATCCTTCGATGGGTCGTGGAAATGGAACTTTTCAGCTCCAGTGGCATCCATAACAATATCGAAAATAGCGAACTGACCTGCTGTCAAGGAACCGATCATAACACAACGTGCACCCAAACCGGTCAAACAAAGTTTGGCAAAACCCATTTCTACGGCCAAGTTGGTCAAACGGGAAACAATACTGCCTGTTCCTCCTGCAGTTTCGCTTTTGTTGATCAACGACAATAGAGTATCGGCAGGGTGGGAGATAATGGCGGCAGCAACACCGGCAATAGTACCGGAGGAAAGGGCAACAGCCATTTTTGTGCTACCTTTCATGGTTTCTGCGTCAATGCCAGTGGAACCGCAAATAGCATCTTGCGCAATACCTTGAACAGCAAACTTAGCCATGGTGTATGGGATTTGCTTGAACAAGATAGGACCGAAACCAGAGTAAAAGCCTTTGACGATACCGTCTTGTGCCAAGATCTTTGGGAACGCGGTGATTAGACCGCTGGCAAACTCTGGGTTGGAAACTAAACGGATTCTTGTGGCTTCTAATGGGCACAAGAATACATCAGCAATGAACTCAGCACACGCGGCAGAGAGCAAGTAGATCGGAGTCTTCAATTCCCATGCTCTGGCGTCACCGTAGTATTGAGCTTGGTTGATTTTGAAGAACTCTACGCCACCAAACTTGAACCATCCTTGGATAAAGTACCCAACGACGGTAGGTCCCAAACCGGTCGCAAGGGCACCTACACCTTCCTCAGCAACGACTTGCCTGAAGCCGCCGATCATACCCTTATTGTACTTGATTGGGTCAAGTTGGATGCGGGTCTTGACAACGTCGACTGGGCACAAGGCTCCGTGGGTAACACCGCAGCAGATGCCGCCGGCAAGCCCCCCCTTTAAGTAGTAAGTCAAGCCGTAGGTTTTCTTGGAACTGGCGGCTTGTACCATGGCCGGAGAAGTGGCTAGGATGGTCTCTTGTGTTTTTTTCGAGGATAGGAACATGGTTTAATTGTCTTAACTGTCAATGTATGTTTCAACTTGGATTGTTATGTTGGTGAAGGGTGCGTGCAGTGAATGCGGAGGGGGGGGGAGGAAGAGGGAAGGGGAAATCGCGTGCGTTTTGTATTATTATACGTTGGTTTGTTTGTTTGTGGTGTGTAGGCAACGACTGGTGGAGGAAGTTGGGCCATGAAGTCGTCCATAGTGAATCATTCATTATTAATAATTACAATTACTCTATTACCACATTACCAAATAGAAGGGAATACAATACAATATGATGAACGATGAATGACGCTCCCATCATTGGTATTATTTTTTTGTACATCATTAAACCCTCTCCTCTGCTTTGTTGTACTTATATGCCTATCATTAGTATATATATTAGTACATTATTGCAGTGTTAATGCATATATCATGCATTGTGTATTGTACATTGTACATAATTAATATTGGAGAAGATTCTCATTCTCTCTCTCTCACGAAACGTTTCGTACCAATTCCTTACAGTAGGACGTCCTAGGTACACTGAACCAACTCCTTCATTTCATTCATAATTCATATACGAAGAAGAATGTTAAATGCGGATGACTGATGATTATGATGGAAGTGAAAAACCAGTAGTCTCCACATCATCATAAATCATAATATAGCAACATACTGTATTAAGTAGTACTGTACCAGGTATAATGAAAAAAATAATAACAAGAGATCTTCCTTCTTAATTCTCATCAGTTAAAAAAGGGCACTTTTTTGGTTAGGGCTTTTTTAGGGTAAAAAGATAAAGATCTCTTCTTGTGACTTGTGACTAACGAACTTATTATATTATAATAGCACAATATATTAGGTCACGTCGGTAATAAACTGCTCCAGAAGTAGAAATCCGAAAACGCAAAAAAAACGCAGGGATTTTTAATAGGAATTACTGTTTCAAATTAAAGTAATCTAATGTTGTACTGAATAACATACATAATTTAACTGTCAACTGTCTCGCCACTCCTCCTCATTATTACTATTATTATTAATAATAACAACAACACACATCTCTTGTCCGTGTCCAACTCAGATCACATGATCGCATTGTGAAATTAAAGCCCTTTCAAGGATTGAAGGTTAGGCGCAGTTGTGTCAATGGCGATATCAAGAGAAGAAGAGCTATGGCTACAGAAACAGAAATTTACCCCGTACCGGGCGTCCACTGGCACCGGGGCAGTGAAGACATTGTTGCTGGTTCACGAATCGATGATATCAGAAAACTATGGAATGAACAAAGAATGTTTTCGTTTCATGAACCAATTAAGTATTGAAAATTGGTATAAGTTGTAGGTTATGATATGATTTATATATACTTCTAGCTATTATGATAAGTTCGTTTTACAATGCTACTCGTGATGAAGCTTCCTGTTCTTTTTTTTCCTTTTTGACTTTATACGGCAAATCTCCTTTAAACTCCAAATTCTTGAGGTCATTTGATTTCTTTGCTTTTGATTCCACAATATTTAGCCACTCACGGCGTTGTCCACTCAAGGCGTTGTTTAGCAAGATTTTGATTTCAAACTCAATTTCGATTTTCACACTTTTATTGAGTGTGCTTATATGAATATTTACCCCTTTCCTTTTGCTCACTTCCATTACAAAGACAAGGTTTTCATGCATTTTGTTACGCAATAACCTTCCAATTTCCGTGTGACTTTTGCCAACAATCTTTGCAGGCGCATAATTTGCTAATCTTGCATAATCGGTCAATGTCATTTGTGCAGAATTTGATTGCTTTACATTCAAATTCTGCAGCTTGCATAAGACGCCTCGTCTCGCTGGATCCTGATACTTACGTACGTAGTAATGAGTAGGTAGTCGAATGATACTGGACAACCTTTGTATAAATGTAACGTTTCTTTCAGTAAGGATGCCAACTGCGCTAGCTCCTCAAAATTATACAAAGCACACGTTTCGCATGATCTATTCCCGTTACCACAAATACAATTTTTATCACTACTTATACCTAAAATTTCTTTGCAACCCTCTACTAAACGCTCTAACTTAGTAGTAGGCAAGTCGTTACCCATATCCAAATTTATTGGTCCATAGAAGGCTAGAAACTGAAAAAGATAAAGTCGCTGTTCCATCGTGCACAATTCGTTTAGTTTAAAATTACTATCATTGTATCTCTCTTCTGCTATGTCGGTTCGCCCGCGCCGGAACACACACAAATCCCTCAACAAAATAAATAAATGCTCCATACTTTGGCATGTACTAATCTCTCCGTTGGTTATCCCATAGTCTTCAAAAAGTATCCTCATACGTTTATTGTTTTTAGGGATTTTGAGTTGCTTTGCAAAGTCTGCAAAAGTAGCCGCAGTGAAGCAATGTACTTGATCTTCTTTTCCATAAATGCCCAAACCACACCTATAATGAGGCAAGAATATGCGATTCTTTGCCCTTAGTTTTGTACCTAAATGCTTTGATATTGTTGAATCTATCGCTATCCGTAACTTTGATAAATTTTCAGATGTAAATATTGCATTGAATTCGGAAATGTCAAAGCCTATTATGTTGGCACCAGGGAAAAGTGCAGCAAGTACTAACATTGCATGGCCAGCCCCGCAACCAAAATCTATAGCTGTTGTCAATGTTTCTGGTATTCCATTTCTTATTAAGTATTTTTTAACAGCAACGTTTTCTTGCAGCCGACACGTTTCTCTCATTTGACCAGATAACCCGCCAGTACCATTGTTTGCATGTCTGTTTGCAACAACAAAGACCCTGTCAACTGGCTCAGTGTATATTTCCTGATCGCGCAGTAGCTTTAATACCTTCATCCTATTTTGAAGTATGCTTTTTGCCTTATCCGCGAAGCGTGCATTTAAAATATTTGATGTATCTTGAATCCCTCCTTCGGCAAACCTTCTCCTGTACAGGCGAGGCAGTTCGATTGACATTTCTCGCCCTGTGGAAGAAGCCGAAAAGGATGATCGGTTCCTATCATTCCTGTTCATGGAGCCGTAGCTCTTCTTCTCTAGGTATTGCCATTGACACAACTGCGCCTAACCTTCAATCCTTGAAAGGGCTGATTCGTTCGTTTAATTTCACAATGCGATCATGTGATCTGAGTTGGACACGGACAAGAGATGTGTGTTGTTGTTATTATTAATAATAATAGTAATAATGAGGAGGAGTGGCGAGACAGTTGACAGTTAAATTATGTATGTTATTCAGTACAACATTAGATTACTTTAATTTGAAACAGTAATTCCTATTAAAAATCCCTGCGTTTTTTTTGCGTTTTCGGATTTCTACTTCCTTCCTCAGAAAAATGTCGTTAATTTACTATTCTAAAAGTATATTATTTTTCCATCGCCCTATATAAAGCTTAATACGGACGTGGGTCTCGTCGTCGTCATTCACGAAGAAAAAAAAAACACATCAATCATAATCATTAATTAATCTAAATCATATTATTGCCGACTGCCGCTAAATATGTGATTCGAGCACATTTACAACAACGATAAAATGTAGACGACAGTCACCTTTGATACTAATAAAAAATTATGGGATTGGCCACATTTTCATTTATATTATTACTTCAATTCTCCGCCCGGTTTCATGTTACTTTATCACTTGAAACAGTTAGATGGCAGTCACAACATGGACAAGATCGATGGATTATGTCAAAAATATTTAACAATAAAACAAATGGATACTTTGTAGAATTGGGTGCCGCAGATGGGTTGTTAATGTCCAATACAATCTCGTTGGAAAAATATTTCAATTGGAATGGGATATGTATTGAACCTAGTAGCGTGTACAAAAAGCTTGTATTAAGTAATCGAACGTGTGTTAAACGTGGCGATTTAATTGGGTATCCATCAGGAGATGTAGTAGAATTTATTGAGCAATTATCGGACGGCGAGAATGAAATTGCTAAAAATAACGATTTTAATTATGTAAACCAAGGTACAATAAAATTTGAAGCGACCGACAATAAATTGTTATCTGGCATGAAAAAACACCTTTCATCTTCACATGCATTTGTCGGTTCGAAAATATTAAAAGTGGTTCGTACATTAAGTGATATATTGGATGAATCAAATGCGCCAAATTATGTAGATTTTCTGTCATTAGATACAGAAGGTTCTGAATTTGAAATACTTGAACATTTTCCTTTTTCACATCGCGAATTTGGAGCAATGGCCATAGAGCATAATTATAATAATTCACGACGTACTGCAATAAAAAATTTACTGGAGAAAAATGGATATGTCTGGATCAACTGTGTAAATACAGATGACATTTATGTGAATGTAAAATTGATGTTAAAACAGAACGATATTAAAGTCGATACAAGGATGTGTATGGGCACATTGATCGAATATACATGCGATCCAAATAACATAGCAAATGTTTGTAAAGGTATAGACCAAGAGGAACTATCGTTTGTTGAAAACGACAAAGAAACAATTAATGGATTATTAAAAGATATAAAAGATTCAGGATACACAATTCCACAAGTATGTAATATGTTAAAAGCACATTGTCAGCAAATCACAAAAACACAAAAACATAATGTCATGATACCGTTAATAATGTCTAGTGGACCTAAAATAGAAGTAGAAGTTGGTGATAGCTATCGTGAATCTACTATGATTCAATTTTCATCTCCGGATACAATTGAGGAGGCCAAACAATTTGTCAAAGACCTACAATTAAATGAGAGAGATGGTGACAGCTTTGTGGCAAGTGCAGTGGAAATCGTTCGTAATTATATAGATAAAGAGACGAAAGAGAATATTGAAAAAGTTCTTCTTTTAAGTGCGACAGCAGCAGGGCAGGCAAAATAAAAATAATTGACTAATATAATTGACTTAAAATACACGGCTAAAAGGGTCTTCATGCGAGGTATACTACTGAGAGGACGCATACACGGATGTCTGCTGCTTTTCTACCTCTGATTCAAGAAAACTTAGAACCTCCTTGACTTCAAACCTTGCGTGATCTGCGAGACCTAGCTCTTTTTCGCGTTTTCGGATCGCAATAGCCTGCTTTACGCAGTACACGACCCCGCCCATGGGAAACTTGTTGACTCGTGGGTAAAGCACAGAATAATCGCCTTTCGCCCATTTTCGCTCTACAATATCTTGCATCTCCGTGGTGAACGTCATAATTTGTGATGGCATCAAAAACCGAGACATAATAGCAGTTGCACATGCGGGCCAATCTGCCCTGTACGTTTCAACCTGCTGAAGTTGAAACAAGTGGCCCGCAAACTTGTTGATAATGTCGGAAGCGCGCTTGCAAATCGTAAGCAGCCTGCGGCAAGTAGTAAAGTATATATCGGCAATTTCACTGTCTGGATTCTCACGAATCATCGCTTCGACTTCTGGGCCAACAAAAGATGGAATAAGATTGCGCTCTCCACGGATGAGATATTCGGCAACATCGATGGTGAAGCATTCAACATAGTATTTCCTAATCTTCCCGTTCGTTAATTGATCGAGGTGGTGGTGGTGCATGTCTGTCTCTCGCTGTGACCCGTAGATGAGAGTTGCCACCTTCAATGGCATAAATGTGGTTTGCAAAAGGTTTATGGCCTCAGAAAGTGACATCTGAAGAGGGCCGAGGCATGTATCAAGCTTCTCTCTAACTCTTTCAAGTTCCAGACGTCTGAGCTCAGACGCATGCAGTCGTCTGAGTTCCTCAGCGTGGGACCTGGCCTTCAGCCGAGCTTGGACAAGATACCCCACGACACCTATGCAAGCCGCAAGAAAAATAAGGGTGCCTTGTAAAACTTGCGCTAACGCCGGGTCGAAACCAACTACCTCTGTTGACATTAAATTGTTTTCTCGCAATACTACCGAGGCAAAGGCTCGTTAGCTTTACCTTTATGTGTCTTTGTCAAGAGCGACTGCTGAGGAGAGAAGGGGTAGAAAATAAAAGAAGCAAAAATTCCTTCCGTGCTACGACACAAGTGAGAGACCACTACCACATTGATCACATCGCATTATTTGGGGTTCCCGACTGTTGACGCATGCTGCGGGGGGTGTTATTTATTATTATAGAAAAGAAGAACACAAAACACATCATCAATATCCTATAATATCCTCCTCCTCCTTCATCTCATCTTATTGTTGGTGTTATGATTGTTAATAATAACGGTTCATAATAAAATGTCCATAATAATTAATAGCGTTGCATTATTGCATTGCTGTAGCCCATTGTGTGCGTATTAATCCAAAAGACTACGTGTGAACTGTACTTGAAGCGCTGATGGAGCCCTCCTCGAAGGACGTTGGTGTACTTCAGCCCTTATTTCCGTAGCATAAAACACATATTTCCCTATGTGAGGATATTATTTGCTCTTTCTTCCGAGAAGATTTGATGAGAGAGATGGATGAAGAAAAAGAGGAGAAAAGACCATTATTATGAATTATTATTATGAGATGAATAATAATTTCAATAATAAACAATGCTAAAAAATGATAACATTATTATAATTATAGTACATATAGTACTACACATAATAAAGGGATAATAATAATAATAATAAAGAATAAGGAATAAAATACTACTACTAATAATAATGCACGCACCACGACGTGCGTATATATTATTTTTGCATTTTACATTTGCATGCGCATAGCGAGGACTCCTCCTGGTCCCAACGGAGATCGCACCAAATTCCCGTCGCGATCGGTCAAGGTCAGGGGAAATCACGAGGATGTTTTCATCGTCCTTGCGAAGCAAGCGGGGGTCATCGACGCTGCGGAATACAGGAAGGAGCGCACTCGGTAGGACGTCTTCCTCTTCCTCTGCGTACGGTGGCTTGCGAGCTTCGAGTTCGAGGTTGCGGAGTAGTCGAAAACCCTTGATGGACACTTCTCTAGAAACTTCTTATTCATCTGCATATGGAAGTCGTACAAGTCTAAAGAAAGGTAGTAGGGGCGCTGGTGAGCCGACCAGGCGGCGCCGTAGAGATGCCGGTGAAATCCGCAAGAGCAGCCTCTCGCAGCTGTTCAGCCGTAAAACAACGATAGGCAAGACCTCGTATGGAAGACGTAGCAGCCGAAGCAGCACAAGTATACGTGGAAGCAATATTAGTTTATCAGATGACGACCAAGATACTACGAGCGATGATCAAACGCTTGGGTCAGATTTTGAGGAAGAAAACGATAAAAGTTCGTCGGTATCGGACGATTCCACCACTTGCGACAAGTGTGACAGTAAGAAGCACAAGACGTCCGAGTGTCCACATTATAGGAAAAAACGCGGGTCTCACCCTGACGAACAGAAGGGCAAAGGGCGTAGCATTGGGGGCGAGGGTGGAAACTTTGTGTTGAAGGGGGCAAAAGTTGTCAGGCAGCCAGGTGATGGCTCATGTCTCTTCCATTCACTGTGCTACGGTTTGTCCAATGGCACGCGTGCATCAACGTTGCGTCGGGAAATCGCGTCTTTTATAGCAAAAAATCCAAGTTTAAAAATTGCGGACTCACCTCTGTCAGACTGGATTAAGTGGGAGTCCAACTCAAGTGTAAAGTCTTATGCCGCTCGGATGTCGCGTGGTGGATGGGGAGGCGGAATAGAAATGGCAGCATTCAGTCGTTTGTACAAAGTCAACGTGCATGTCTATGAACGAAAGAGTGGTTTGTTCAGTCGTAGCAGTGGCTACCGTCGCATCAGTTGCTTCAATGTAAGCCGAACAGGGAAAACTATCCATATATTGTACGGTGGTCGAGTGCATTACGATGCTCTGGTACCCAAGAGGGCATATCTGTAAATATAGAACAAGCTGAAAATCGTTGAAGATCAATGTTATTATTTATTTTTGTACCATAGAAAGGAGGAAAAGTGTATGTAAATGTATCATTCTTGTACCATATGTGAAACGTGTACAGCCGGATTCATCTTGTATCTCACATTTATTCAAACAGTGGATGCTCAAGTATGCTGTTTATACATATTCTATCTTGTGGCGAAAACGTCATCATACTTTTCAAAAGGTCTATGCCCTTATGCCCGACCGAGTCTCTCATTGCTCTGCAGAACCAATGTCCAGGATCGTCCAGTTTCTCTAGACTCTGTTTTACATCGCAGAAATCAATATTTGAAGAATCCCTGTATGGTACTTGCTTCGTGCAGAATATAAAAAGTAATATGCCTAAGCTCCAGACTTCATTTTTCATGGTGCTATATCGATGAAAGGGTGTCGCAAAATACTTTTCTGGTGACATATACACAAGCTTCCCTGCTCTTGAGTGGCTGTCATTCATCGTCTCCGCGTGAACTACTCTGGACAAACCAAAATCAATTAATTTTACATTACCTTCACCGTCAATGCAAACATTCTCCAACGACAAATCGCAATGCGCCAAGCAAAATTTCGTTTTGAGCTGCACAACCATTGACACAATGTTTTTAAATATGTTTTTTACCACATCCTTGGCTGGTGAAAGTTTCATGAATTCATAGAGGTCTACGCCACAGTCTTCTGCAATGCTGTAGAACCAATTTGCGGATAGCCATACTGCATGCAATTTTGGAACATGCATAAATTTTGCTTCGTTAAGTTTTATAATGGTCTCCATTTCTACAAACGGATCTTCTCCAACATCCAGTTTGTTCCAGTAGTGCTTCCTATTTTCCACGGACGCACGATGGAAGGATTTAACGATGACGTGTTTGAGTGCTAAAGGTTTTGAAATATTTCCCGACTGACACCTAGAATCTTTCACAGGGCTTTGGAAGCAAGTATGTAATAAGTACGTCGCAAAATTATTTATATGTATTTATTAATGGTAAAATTGCTGGCACAACAGATGTGGCGTATGGGAATGATACTGTCGAAACAAAATCAGACAACATGATAGAGGCATCAAAAAATAAGGAAGATGGTATTCAAAAAATTAACATTTCTAATGCATTGTATGCGGATGTATCAGCTAAACAAAATGTAGCTGATACACGACCAATGAGATTGCCCTTATATGTCGGTGTCCCGTCAATGTCACCTCATTATGCAGCTTCTGCAACTGCCACAGAAATTGCAGAGAAATATCTCCGAGACAACGATAATGTCATGTTTGAGGGATCAGTTAGTTCAGTTGCTGTAAGTAATAATTTAATCGATGCCATGAAAATTTTAGAGGCATCCAGCAATCTTACTGCGTCGAATCCAATAAGCACACAATTGAACAAAGCTCATATGGATATGGAATGGATATTGGACTTAATGTATCGTTGCACGCTCACACAGGAACCGCGAGGATCGTTGGCATCACTGCGTATCATTTCTATTCTCTTGTCAATAATAAATTGCGGTGGTGCCCAAACATTTAATATTTTGCACTCTACCTCCCCTGGTAATAAGCTGAAAGCCTTGCAGATATTGAGTGCTGTTCTAGTTGAAGTTATCCCACAAAATATTGAATCTGATGAAACGTTTTGTTTATTATATACGCCCGAAACAATTCTAAATCGTCTGTTTTTTATATATACAAATTTGGATTGTTTCATTGCAACATCCACAGCTCCAACACAGTCAAACGATAGCGGCGTACATTGTTCCTCTGACTTTTCGTCTAGATGCTTGCTCGAAATTAGTACAGTTTTCCAGAATTTATTGTCTTCAACATTATGGGCTCCATGTGTTATATCATTATTGTGTAAGGAAATGAAGGCTATTCTCCCATTTCGTGAAAACGGTGACAAAACACCATTAGATTTGAATATACTAGTTAGTAAAAATGGCATATTTGATATCTGGCGAGCTCTTTCTGTATTGACGCTGCTCAAT
The DNA here is from genome assembly GCA_900128575.1 of Stramenopiles sp. TOSAG41-1. NCBI lineage: Eukaryota > Stramenopiles sp. TOSAG41-1. The sequence continues at coordinate 28,302 of LT658452.1, forward strand.
GTTACATCGTACAAAACAAGGGTTGGGTCTGTTGTGAAAATACTAAGCAAAGACAAGGACAGCAAACTGCCCAACAATAGGCGGGGTCGCATTGTACAGATGGATGAACAAACCAATAGTGCATCCGTGGTTTTAGCTGACGGAGAAATTGTGGAAGGCATGGCATTGGATCAGCTTGATCTTGAATACGAAGAATCAGTTATTTCAGAAGCAATCGATTCATCTGTATTAAAAGTCCTTTTCGATAATGTTGCTTTGCTACTACCTCTTGATTTACCATCATCTACAATTGTAGAAGCTACGTTAAGGTATCGCTTAATGGCATATGTATGTTCAATTATTAATAATGTATCCAACGAATCAAGTGAAATACCAGTTGAAGCACTCTATACTCGAGAAATATTTAAAGTAGCATCTTCAAGTGTTTTGATCCAAAATGAGTTCCCAAGTTTTGAGGACCTCAGCCACAAAATGGAAGAACTCACAGTCGTACTTCGAGACATTTATTCAACATATAAGGAAATAAATGATTTGACATCTCCCAAGATTTTGCATGTTTCAGGCAAACATTCAACAAACGGCTTTGAGGTAAAGTCAACTGGGGCACTGCTGCAAGTGGACAAGGAGTCTACCTATCGAGTCAATAATGATTTGGGAGAGGAGTGGGAGTGCCCACAATGTGAAAGCCTAAATGAAACTCACGTTCTCAATTGTGAAATGTGCGATTTTGAAAGGCCTAAATTAGCTGGCATTGTTATAGGAGAAGTTTGGCCCCAATCACTGACTATGGATTTATTCCATGTGCCAGGTATGGGAAGAAAAAGCTACACGGCTACAGCGACAAGCGAACTTATGAATGAAGGATATGGTGTAAATTGGCACGGTCAAGCAACATTAACAAATACAATTTCAGCGCAACCCACGGCTTCTTTCGAATTTGAAATAACGACTTTGGATGCTCTTGATACAAGTTCTACGGACAGCTCAAATTATATACGTTGTGGGCTTATGAAGGAAAACATCGATGTGTCGGAAGAGTTGGAGGCAAGTGATATGTTTGCTTGGGATAGCCACGGTAAGATGTTTAAAGCAACAAATCGCGCTGCGAGTGAAGCAAAGGAGACACAGAAGTTAACTGTTTCATATATGTGCAATGTTGACGATACGATAAAACAGCAGCAAAGTGTGTTGTGTGAAGATATTTCGGGACCATTTCTTTGCTCCGTCAAAAGGCACTTCCCGTCGTGGCGTCTAGATAATATTAGTTTGAAGTCAGGTAAGTGGTACTATGAAATCCTCGTAGTGGGTGACGTAAATGGCAGCTGTCCTCAGTTAGGATGGGCAGATGAGGACTTTAAGTGCCATGATGGTGTTGGAAACGGTGTCGGGGATTGCAAGCATAGTTGGGGTGTTGACGGGTACAGAAAACGGGTATGGAATGGCTCAGATATAGCCTACGGCAAAAAATGGGAAGATGGAGATCGTCTTGGATTTGCTATAGACATCGATAATAAAATTATTGGATTTTATGTTAATAATGAGTATCAAGGAGATGCATTTAAAAATTGTAATTTCACCGGAGGTGTCTATCCCGCATTTACACTCAGTGGCCATGGTAGAATGAAGATTAGAGTATACTTTGGAGGAAGTGCAAAGCTGAAATATGATCCTCCGCAAGGATACAAATCAATTTATGAATATTTTGGCATCATAAATTCCAAACGTAAACAGGCACGGGAGAATTATAAATCTATGCCAACAGATATATACAAACAAACTTCTCGTTACATGTTTAAAAAATTTAATTCAATGCAAAACAAGAAAACTGATGATTACGTAGACTATGGAGACGATGTAGACAGTAAACCTGCATCCGCGCCCGATATGTTGGTAAGAACAGTTTCCGAACTACACAAATTAACTTTGGCTCCAAAACAAGCAGTAAATACTTCAAAGGTTTCGACTCCAAGAGAATTATCGACGTATATGGACAACGACTTTTGTAAATTGTTTGAAGGTGCAATCGATGCTGAGCGGATACCGTCGTGGTCAAAAGGGGACAAAATAAAGATCGAGCGTGACTATAAGCTAGGACGACTGTCGATATACATCAACAGCTTATTAGTACATACGATGACACATATTCCTTCATCGGTTTTACAGCCATTTATTGAAATATCGGGGGCCAACACGGCCATAAAGATGCTTAATTCCCATAGCAAAAAGGAAAATGACGCTTCAAAAGATCAGGCTAAAGCGTATCCTTACAATTTCGATGATGTCTTGCAAGATAAAAGTGTATATATCGGCATTTGTTGTAGATCAAACGTTCGTGTTGAATTAGTCCGTTTGTATATCCAGGTTGATAGCTCCTCTGGTCATGTTAAGGATTTCTCTGGCCATATGGATTACCTAAGTCTTCAAAAAGCTGGTCAAGTGAATGGAAAAGTTATTGATAACTCTACAGTTGAGCTTTCAGCGTACTCTCTCAGTAATGCACCCACTGGTGGTATTGAAAAATGCACCTTTGAAATTTCAATGTTATCGTCCTCAAGTTTAGATTTGGTGGGCACATCTATGGATGGGGAGTGCTCCCTGTACTTAAGAAAGCAAGAAACACAAGCAGCATTACAATTGGGTGCATCCAGTTTTATTAATTTTGGACGTCTAAATTTTTCCACAACAGGAGATTTTACTTTTGAAATTTGGTTAAGAATACTAGACATGTATGCTGAGTCAGGCTGTTTAATTCAAGTTGGGGATAAGGCCTCAAGCATGATAATGTTTTCTGTGTCTAATGGAAAGTTTGTTTTGACGGGAATCGAAAAGTCGCTCCTAGAAGATATTTTGACATTTGACGTCGATGATGTTGATGATTTTCCATCAACAGCAAATGCGAAAAAATCTAAAGCAAGTTGGCAACACGTCGCGTTTTCGTTCGTTCGCCCTTCAAAACGCCTCCAACAATGGGAAACAGTTGGTCATAGCGCCTCGTTGAAGTTATTTGAAGATGCAAACGACACCTTCAAAATTAAGAAGTTAATGAAACCATTCGATGGCCCAATTACATTGTCAACCATTCCTGAGAATATTCCACATTTACATGTATGGGACATAAATATCACATCGAGGCAAAGTGGCATTCGTGTTGGCGTAATCTTCGAGGATGAAGCTCTTCCGATGTCAAAACGGGTTTGTTATATAAGCTCTCGCAAGCTTGATGTAATCCACATATGTGGTGTCGACTACCCAGTTGATGATTTAGTTAGTCCTTGTCGAGATGGCGATGTGATAACAGTCGTTTACAACAGCGAAGTGGAGACACTGTCCTTTTATCTTAACTTTAAGTACCTTTCTCAGTGCCAAGTTCGCGAGACGGCCATGCGGCCAACCCTAATACAGCCATTTATTGCATTTGCATCAGATCAGGATACTGTAGATGCGAGCAGCACAGCAAAGAAGCAGACAACTGGCGTATGGACTATTTTCCAGAATTGCAAAATAGTTTCACAAGCTCCATCACCATTTGAACCGGGCAAGGTGAGTGGAGAGTTTACGATTGGCTGCGACGAAGTAGCAAGTGGGTACAAGACATATAAGGGCCAAGTTAGCGAATGTCGTATTTGGAACAGGGGTTTAACGCAAATGGATTTGAATGGCACGGCACGAGAAAGTGTCCCTACACGCAAACCTATGAAAGATCTTTTACACTGGTATCCAATGTTGGTCGGTGTGGGAAATCTTGCGTACGATGTAAAAGCTGATAGCCATGGTCTAATAAGCAGGCCAAAATGGGTCCAAAATTCCCAAGATTTGCGTGTAGCAAGTCCCGAGAAAATATATTGGAATTCAATATTTTGCCACTCCGCGCTAAAGATCGATGCACAGGATCCATCTCGTGTTAAACAAACATCAACTTCAGCCCAAGGCAGGAGTGTCCTTGGCGATATACCTTTAAGCTCAGGGAAGTTTAGTTGGGACGTTCGTATCAATAAACTGAATAGGTACTGTAATATTGGCGTAGGAACGAAGAAAACATCGTTGACAAGTTATGTCGGTTCAAGTAGCGAAAGCTGGAGTTTGTATAATGCTGGAGATGCTTTCCATAATGGCGAAAAATCTCATGCCACAAGTACAAGATATCATGCTGGAGACGTTGTCACCGTTTATATAGATACAGTCCTAGGGACTCTAACATGGGCAATAAACGGGGAGATGGTCGAGTTCAAATATACTAATATCCGTGGCAAAGTGTTATATCCAGCTGTAACATTATATTACAGCAATGATGAAGTTACTATTGGAAACATGAAAAGTGAGTCAGATACTTCGCGTGTGTTGCATGAAGTGGTAAAGCGGGAATTTGAACTAGCTTCAAACTTCTTTGATTCAAACGATTTTGCAGTTTCTGCGCCAACAAGGAAAACCGATCGCAGAAAGCGCGCTGGGGAGCTGGTAGAAATGTTTTATGAGTTGAACCATGAAAGTGGGAGTTTCAAAAGCCCCCACAGTGCCAACAAGGATAAAGGCGATTCCTTAGCAGTCTCTAGCCCAAGCAGCAAACGGCACAAATCTATCGTAAAGGCCATGGAAGTCGTTGGAGATATTGGCGATTTATGCACTAATGTGATCGCCAGCACTTTTGACGGTTCGTTTGACAAAAACGATCACTTGGTCCTACAATCTTCAAAATTGTGTGAAAACGCACAAAAAGTAGTTTGCGCACAAGGTGCATTGTGGCAATTATCCATTATTTCACAAACCATCCATACCGCGAACGCTTTACAAATTCTATATGCACGGAAAGCGGCATTGCGTCTTCTACAGCTATCGAAGGTTAATGCATCACCCCTTCTTCTTGCTTTGAGCGGTGACGTTGAAAGTATCTTTAGATTTTGTCAACTTTTTGTTGCTTCCAGTAAGGAGTCGGAAATAACGTTGCTTGGGGAATATATGCGCCAAATAATAAAACAGAATAGTTACGAATCGAACTCGTTGTCCAGAGCAGTACTTGCTGAATCGATTTTTGTCCTAATGCGCTCAATTTGCACAATGAATAGTGTTTATAAGGGTTCCATCCCATCTAGTCATCTCAATTTAGTTGATGATAAGAGTGCTATTAAAAATCCAAACCCTAAATTTGGCTTTTGGCTGCTCGGATTAGTTCTAGATGTTCCAGAATTTTTGTCATTGCATTCATCGTCAATTCTAGCCACATTATTGTCCTTCATATCACTAAGCGAAGGATCTTTACGCACGGAGGGCCTGGAAGTTTTAGTGCGTATGATTACAGTGGTAAACGAGCATTTCCCGGTATGGGACAAAAAATTAATTGACAGGATCTTAGAACACTTTGAGGGACAGCTT
>LT658453.1:108-33625 GCA_900128575.1 Stramenopiles sp. TOSAG41-1
GGCCATCAAAAAAAAAAAAAAAGTTTTGTTGTTTAGCAACTCTCTGTTTGTCTAAAAAAAAAATTGGTTGTTTGCAACTCTGTTTGTCTCTGCACAAAAACAAAAAAAAAATATTAAAAATTCTTCATTCATTCTCACGGATTGCTGTAGCTAGGATGTTCTGGTCGCGCATTTAGATCATCCGCTGGTCTGCTTTGTAAGTTGTTTCAATCATAATCTTATCAGTTTCTACCTCGACAAGGCCAAACAAATATAAATGTATTCGTGATGATGATAAATGCAATCATATTATTATTACTATTAGTACAATAGCTAATAATAGTGGTCCTTCTACTCTTCTTCTTCTTCTACTACTATTATTATTATTGTTATTGTTTTCTTCTCTCCTTTTTTTCCTCGAGGATCACGATGATGGCCGTGGCCCCGGCTATTCCTGTTTCTGTTTCCGCGCGCATCTCGTCAAGTTCCTTGTATTCTCGTGTCAGGCTTTAGGACTGGAACCTTAGCATCTGTGTCTGCGCTTTCCTGGCGTGATTCGATCTTGGTACGCTTCCATCTCCTCTCTTTCTGTTTCTTTACCGGCTTCGTCACTTTTCTGCAGTCCCGTTTGGGTACATTGTATTGTTGGCGGCGAACTCTGCGACGTCATATGTCATCTACTGTCGAAGAAATTTCTTCCTATGGGATGAAAAGTAGCGGTGGTGAAGACAATAGTGGGCAAAAACAGCTTCCAATTGATGTATCGCAACTCTCTGGCAAGTGGGAAGGAAAGAGCCTGAGCAAGAGAAACGACCCTACTTATTGGAAAGAGTCAGTACTGAAATTTAATGTTATTTCGGAAGAGGAAGCTGAAGTTGTTGGGGGTGGGATATCATACTGGAGATTCAAGCGGATACCATTCACGGTTGTGGGTAAATTAAATTTATTCACAAGAGAAATGGTAATTAAGAAGAAACACACTGGAGAGTACACCAATACTGTCGAGTATAAGACTGTTGTGTTGCCCGAGAAAGGCGTAATCTCTGGGGAATACGCCGGTGGGGTAATAGTATTAAAGCATGTCAGAGGGCGCGCGTTGGATCACCCTGAGCTACTACTTAGTGGGTTGTGGGCAGGGGAGAGTAACAGCCATCGTAATGAACCAACGACTTGGTCCGATACAATCTTACATTTCGAACATGGCAAGGATGGTAAAAACGCTGGAACGGTTTCTGGAGAAGGTACGTCCTTATGGAAAAATCTACAGATTGAATTTAAAATAGAAGGTACGTATGACTGGGATACGAAAGAAATATCGCTGCGCAAGCAGCATTTAGGAAGGTACACGAACACTGTCGAGTACAAGTGCATTATTTTGCCCGATAGCGGCATCATTGAGGGAAATTATGAAAATGGGACTATATACATTGAAAGATTGCAGGCATTGGACTTGCCCTCGATCGAGGAGATCCGCGTGATGTCGATGACGGATGCTCAGCTACAGGAAATTAAAAAACGGGAAGAGGAGGGGAGGAGGCGCGCAGGGGAGGCTAGGAAAATTGAAGAGCTACTCAGCGGGATATGGGAGGGAGAGAGTATCGATAGTGACGATAATGTGACGCTTTGGACAGAAACTGGTCTACAGTTCAAGTTGAATCCAGTCACGATGGAAGGCTCAATTGAAGGCGATGGTGTTTCTGAATGGAGAGCGATGAGCATAGATTTTTCGGTAAAAGGCGAGTTTAACTGGAATACTCGTGAAATAAAGCTACACAAGCAACACAAAGGCAGATATACAAATAGGATTCAATACAATGGGTGGTTGAGGGAGCGAAAGGGCACTGCTGGCGAGGGTGACGGTGGTAGCAGTAAATCTATGTCTCCGACGTCGGCGTTGATTAGCTCCTTAGTAAACAACAACATCGACGACGTTATGAGCTCCCAGAAAAAATGGAAAATAGAAGGCAAATATGCTAAAGGAGTCATTTCGTTGACAAAGAGGCGGGACTTTTCTCACAAAGGTGGATTTTCTTTGGAAAATATCAACCGAAATTCCTACAGCAGCAAAAAGGATGCGGACGAGCAGGTCGATCAGACCCGCCCCGGCAGCAAGCAAGACGAAGCCGGCTCTGACCTGACTCAAGGTAATGGCGACGTAAATGGCGTTGCAACTAAACAGACAGACTTGAGTGACATTAGACTAGCAAAGTATGAAATGTTTCTAGAAGGTATGCTCTCTTCTGGCCGTAAATTGAACGCAAAAGACCAATACAACCTGTCCACCTTTAGAAAGCAAAATGGTATTAATGACGATGAACATTGGGATGTTGTGGCTAGCATCGGTTACTCCAGGGGGGATTTTAATGCGTTGCTGGGAGACGATAAAGGAAATAATGCAGGCGATGGCGATGATACGTGTAAAATTTGTTTCACGGAACCAATAAATGCCGTGATTTTGCCATGTGGCCACTTTGCTATCTGTATTGACTGTGGTAGAAATTTGTTGCGAAGAAATCCTACGGGCGCGAAATGCCCTATTTGTAGAAACTCGTTGACGAACATTACCCAGGTGTATAAAGCGTGATAGTCTGCTTGGGGGAGCCTGGTAGAACGTATACTGGGTACGTTTCTTTCCTGGGGTGAACTATAGATTTGGGATTTCCCGTCTTAAGTGTGTTTCACTTTAGTATTTTTCTCCGTACTCCAGAAAAATTAAGTGTACAAAAAGCTTTATACCTGTGTATAATATAATATTTAAATGAAAAAGCATTTTTCGTAAAACAAAAGCATTTATTTTATGGTATGTATTCAACCCTCGCGTACATTTATAAATATCCTTACCTACCTACATACCGGCCGCCGGCTGATAATGTAAATTTTTCGCATTGTCGCTGGGGAAGTGCTTTTATCGTCATCAAAAACAAAACTTTGTTAGCATTCGTTCGGTTCATTCGACAGCGCAGCTTGTGAATTTAAAAGTTATTTCAAATTACAGTTATCTCTATTTACCTAAATCGAAATAAATGCTATGCGCTGTCTGATCTGTACATGTGCAACACTTACGTCGCAAAGATTGCTATTGGATCAGTCGATAGGCCAAAAAGGGACTACAGCTGACATACGGTCATATGGTCGACGAAATATGCCATGGCAAAACTTAAATATTCTACGACTTGGAATGGGATAGAACTCAGAAGTGACATGAACACCAGTGTAATTTAAGGTAAAATGTACTGATTTCTCAATATTTCGAGGAGTTCAAAAAACCATTTAAAGTACTACTTCTCTCATCAAAACGTTCAGTCACAGTCTTTACATCCTAAAACATGCGCAAACACTCCAAAGTATGCAACAAGCGAGATTTTCATGTAGTTCGAGACACTCATTTTGTGCTGAAAACCCGAATTTTCAATTTACCATTGATTCTTTAGCATTGAAATAGCACTATCCAAAACTTGTAGAAACTACCATTTTTCAACCTCCGATTTCGTCCATATGCAGCGATGGGGCACATATTCGGCGGGTGTACACCGTAATTTTATTTTATAAATTATCGTAAAAGCGAAAAAAACTTGGGTGTTTATGGACTACTTTTTGCACAATCGGAGCGATCTTGCACATGTGTGCAACCCTAATTGCAACACTGTGAACATGGGACAATATGTACCAATAGTAGCACCATACTAAAAACCTTAAATAATCGTGTCGTCACTATTTATTGTCATCTTCATCACCGTAATATTAAAGAATTAATTGTAGTGTAATTAACGAATGGTTTATCGATGGCTACCTACAGTTGACTTTTTTTAGATTGCGAAGAAGCCGTTACCCTCGAAATGTCCCTCATCATCACGACACCCCCAGTGCGGTGAGATGTATTTGAAGCCATCCACGCGCAGCGCCCCTAGTGTACTGCCAACCAGCATGGATGATAACATAGAGGTAATTGATGACGGAACTCCGATGAACGAACCTGTACCTGCACAGCACATCACGGAGTTTTTCTTCGAAGAGATTGAACCCCTGGCTCAAAAATTGGTATTCGAGGACCTAACTGCTAGTGTAGAGGGGGGCGACCCAAGCAAGCTATCGCTACCACCAGAAATTGCAACTGCTGACAAAACTGGGCGCATGAAAACTATTAATAGAGAACCGCAGAAAAAGTTAATGAAATTTTTGAAAGATTTTCGTAAATTACAACCCCATAAAATACCTAGAGTGAAGATGGGTGGCAACGGTATGGTCGAGTTAAAACAGTGTGCTGCGACACAGATGTTGAAATATAACATTGAAATAGAGTACGCGGATGAGCGGAAGGGGGAGTTAAAAGCTTTAGTACGATAAAAATCGTTGGCTCTGTACCATGAGAAGGGAAATTTCATGGTTGACGATGCACTAAAAGCTGCCTCAGCAAGGCTGAAAAAGGACCAATTGCGTTATGTGAACGAGATGGAAGCATATTTGCCATCGGTCCAGTGCCCTTGTGCAAAACGAGGTATTTGTAGTGGCATGGGCAATGGGAAGTATAAAACAAAGGAAAAATATGAACAAGAATTGGAACCTCTTATTGCAAGAAAAAACACATTAGCTAGCGCACTACGTGTAGATGAAATTACATTTAAGTCTTTGAAAATAAAAGATTCTGATAACAATTTGATGAGTATAGAGGAGGTTGCGAAAGAGGATACGAAAGTCCAAGAAGCAATCTACGATGTGGAGATGCAACTCCGGTGCGTATGTACCTGTTTTTTTTGTCTATCGGACCGAAAGCATACAATAGCAAAATGCGACTGTTGCAAATTTGAGCGAAGGGACAAGGCAAGAGAAATTATCCCACATTACAAACCAAAGAGAGAACAAAAATGTAAATGCGAGTTACAAGCTCAACGAGAAAGGTCAACAGACTCAAACAGGAGTAGTCTTGCCAGTAGCTGCGCGATAAGAGGCTGTAGCTGCTGCTGTGCTTATTGCCTTTTGATGAAGTCCAATTATATGGAGATGAGCAAGGGGTCAACGTCAAAGTACTGCCCGTGTGTGAATCTTCGAGCATCGCAGGCTTCAAATGCAGATGGAGGGCCGTTGTGCCGCCATAGCGAAGATAATCCGTGTCCTTGCAAATGTTTGTTTTGCAGTAGCGAAAAAAGTATCCTAGGCTACTGCCCAAGTTCAAGGTATTACGTCTAAAATTTGTACGAATAAAAAGACATAAACAGCTAGGTTGTTACAAGGTGTGGTACTTTTTATATTAACATATTGCGCTACATTATGCCCCGTCGGAACTTATATACAATTTCTTCTCCAGCCTCAATTCTTTTTGTGGCGACCAAAAATACTCTTGGACAAGAATCATTGGCATACACTACATCGATTGCAGCATTTACTTCCTTCAACTTGTCTTCTGAATTAGACGTGATATATCGTACAAAGCGTGATATGTTACCCTCCCTTCTGGAATCAAGATACCAATTCTCAAGCTTTTCTTGTCTCACACGGTGACCTATTTGAACCAATACTTGATCTGGATTGGGTATGTGTTCCTCAACATGCCTATCATACTTTGTCTTAGTTATTAACAGCTTCGAGAAGCGATCTGTCATTGACGGGTAGGCACGCAAATTACCTATTGCCAACAATTCGTATCCAACTTTTATGCCGTCGGGTATCTTTTCATTCTGATCAATAATCTCGTCAATTTCTACACGGTTATCTTTCAGATTGCCTCTTATTCGAAATAAATCTTTGACCTCTTCAAGAGAAAAGAACTCGACATACATATTACCGAGATGCCCAGTTTCGGCTTCAGTGGCATCGCGCTTCGTAGCAGATGATGGTAGAAAAACCTCACTTGCACGTAGTGTCCTGTATGCCCTGACAGGTCGATGACCACTTTCGGCTGGACTTATCGTACTGCTGGAGGATACTACGGGGATAGTTTCAACACCGTTTGAACTTGTTACAATTCTGACCACTGTCGACTTGCTGACCGCATGATTAGAGCCTAGACCTATATTTGACATATCTGGTTCACCATTTTGAATGTTTCTCTCGCCTTCACCGTTCCTTGCTTGCCGCAGCTTGCGCTCTAGCATCTCGAACTTTTCTGCTGATTCATATCGTGTGATTATTCTACTAACTTCTTCAATTTCATCGACAATGGAATCCAGAATGTCATTAATAATGATATCTTCGGGTTTGCGGTAACTCTCGTTTTCATTCGCGGTCGAATTATTTACTTGCAATCCAATATTTCCAACCGCAGTATCGGTGGAAATGGTAGATATGGACGACTCGTACGAATCGTTTCTCTTTATGTTTACAGTATTTTCCAAAGTGAACGGCCTACAAGATTGATTAACTGCAGATAATACGTTGTCCGTATCCCCGCCCATGTCGCTTTCATCTACTTCACTCCCCAAGTCACTGCCAGAATCGGAACTCTCGTCCGTTACACTACCCGCATCGTCGTCATCCTCGTCATAGACTGAGAAGTCACTTGGATCTCTCCATTGAGATATATTGCAACAATCTTGCAAGCTGAAAGCAAATCCATACTCTTCGAAGCTGGCATTATCAACTGGATTTTTCTGCAAATACTCATCATCTACTATTTGACCAATCAACTCGACTATGTATTCGCCTGCAGAAATAGCATTTTCAGTGTAGACGCCAATACTATTTCTTCTGGTTCTAACTGCCTTGTCCTGTTCTTCTACGCGAGCTTCACTACTTTCCAAGCAAACACAATCGGGTTGATATGTCGGGTATTTTCCAAGCATCAACTTTTTCCCGCTTATGTCCGGCCGACACGGACAGGACGTTACATTACACCTGCAATTAGGGTTGCAAGTGAATCGGAAAATGTTATTATTCGCAATGATTTCTCTTCTACTATCGAAACAGTTGGTAGGGGTACCATAAATTTTCTTTTTTGGTGCAATGTATAAACGACGAAATTTACACTCACAAAAATCACTTTCATCGCAGTCTATGCATCTGCAGAACTTCAAATGCCTAATTGATTGGTTTGGATTAACTCTATTCCCGTAAACGTTCCTTGTAATGTAGTCAAAAGATGCTAGGCGATCGATCCCGGTCTTAATTTGTGAAAAGACGTTTCCGGTTATTGTTGTATTTTCTGAGTTCAATTCAACACTATCTACTAGAGATTTCATCGTGGAGCATCGATCATACAATCGAACCTCCCATGCTTCCCTTCCACGGGCAAGATCGTTTGATATGCTCAAAGATTCTTTGAGTTCCGCGTAATGTGCATCGCAATGCCACATGTCGCACGGATCTGATGGATCAGTCATGATTATTGGTTTCCATTTTTGAGCTGTCGATTGTGCGCAAGTAATGTGCACTGTTGACCTGCAACGCTTATTGTAGCATGTCATAGATGCTCCCTTCAGGCCGCAAAGGGAGCATCGCAAGGAACGACTTCTTCGGACGTCTCGCAGGATGTTGTACCAAACCGTTCCAGTATCATTGCTATAGACTTGAGATGAAAATGCAGCACAGTTGACATGTACCCATTGCGTATATATTGTATCTTTTGTTGTTCTAATGATCAATGGATTTGGAAGCCAGGATTCCCCCGGCAAATCCCCATTATGACAAAAAATGCATATCTTGGTGCTCGGAACAATGTATGTAGGACTATTTGTAACGCTCTTTTGTCCACTTTCACTTTCAAAGGTATCATTAGTCCCTCCGGTAACGTCTTCTCTGGACGGCCGTTCGAGTACATAAAACTTATCTTTCTGACCATCTGAGTCGCTCTCCTTACAAGTTCCTTCTGTTTGTACCGCGGCTATTGAATTTTGACGCGAATTATCTACGACACGAGCAGATTTATTAGTAGCATTAGAACCAACGGTTGTTCCTGCTGAGAAAAGTTGTGCGCTACGACACGAAGTCTTTTTTCGCTTCGAGTATCTTCGAGGATTTCCTTGACTGTCACCGGACAAAAGCCGCTTATTAGTATCAGTCATCTGCTTACGTTCCAGCCGGTACAATGGAAGTCAACTGATCGAGATACTATAATTCACTGGAGCATCTTACAAGGCCAAACGTGCTCCAAGTAACAGTATCATTCCCGAGTGTAGATTTGGGCGAGTCAGGAGTCAGACGAGGCAAGTGCGAGAACAAAAAAAGTTGTTGGTAGTAGTAAGTGGGTGGCCAAAGTAGTAGTAGCCCTTTTTCATTTTACATTACTCTACTATTATTAGAGTCTATTATTAATAGTAGTAGAGCAGTGGTGTGGATGAAGAGTAGTTTTATTAAAAAGAAGATTTGTTCACCACCACTTCGCAACGCTATTATTTATTGGCAACAACAACAACAATTATTATTATTATAACTAGCTAAAAGTACATTTTTTATTATTATTATTATTATTTCTAAAATTATATTGTAAGAACTAGCTACTGCTACTGCAGAAAGACGGTCGTAAACGCTATTTGTTGCCGGTGCGATCCTCATTGAAAATACTTGCTTCAATCGTTGTATAAATTAGGTATAGTCACATTAAATGCTGGTGCAGGAAACTCGTCACTATTATACAGGTGCATGTATGGGTACATGCCATACCCATACCGTAATTCAGCTGGGAAACCATTATCCATGGTTAAATTCAGTTGAATTGTAGTCGAATTTATCAAGCCAGTCATCATAACAGGTTGCCACAAATCGCCGCACCAAATTTCGAAACCACTTCGCATTTCATTGTTTAATAAATGTCTACTATACACTGGTTGATTAAATGATATTTGAATTCCAATGCAGCGAACCACACTTGTAAGGTTACAATAGCCGTACATCCCAGTGTCGGAATGAAAGTTGCCCCAGGACGGAGACCATTTTGAAGTCTCAACACGAACATGTCTCGGCCCCTCGTGTATGATGTTTTTATGTTTAAATATTACACTTCGAGCTGCGACTGCCGCGCGCCTTCCAACTTCTTGCTTATTATCTGGATGAATGTTATTGTTCGGCGATGCAACATCCCCAATATCAGCGGCAACCACTTGTGCTACGTTTGGAAGCGTTAAACCAGCCTCTTGAGCATACCGCATATCTGAAATTAGGTCACCATCGTACGGCCAATCGCTGATTTGAACGTAGACAAACCCTATGTCATCGTTCTTCAAATCACTACCATTGGTACTGGTGTCTCCATAGCTGTTGAAACTGCTGCGCCAGCTATTGATTAAAGATTTGAATTTGCATTTATACTCATACGCGGCTGGCGATGGGTCAACATTACTTTCTGCTTGATAAAATATTATTCCAGTTATTTTCACATCAAATAATGGGTAGATCATAGAGTTGTACAATGCAGAGGCGGTGTGGGGGCCACCCAAATGGTAGGCCTTTTTCAAATCATATGGTACGTTTGGATTAGTCTCAAAAATCAACTGGCGTTTTTTGGCGTCCTCAACATGCCTTTTATTTAAGTTCGTTTCATCATGTTCACAAACTTTTAACGCGTCCGGTGACATCCACGTTTCAATAATTGTTCCGCCCCAACACGACTCAATCAATCCCAACGTCATACCTGCTGGTAAGTCTTGCAAAAGGTTTTTGCCAGTAAAATAACAGACAGCGGAAAAGAGTGGGGTAACGCTCGGCGAAGATCTTGACCACTGCAACGACATAGTTGTGTTTACCAGTGGCGTACTTTGTGTTCCAAAACTGTCTAAGTTTGCTACCTGCAAAAGTCGAAGTTCAGGTATGTCAGACCTAGAAATTTCATACGTGGCATTCATTGCCATCCGAACAGTTATAGCCATATTGCTCTGTCCACCACATAACAAGACCTCACCGAATGTAATATCAGTCAAAGTAATTGAATCCTTCGACGAAGTAATGACAATATCAATGGATGATGAGGATGGTATTGGCGCGTGAGCTGGCAGCACAAACTCGAATCTTCCTGACTTGGCGTCCGATTTTACCGTATCATGAAAAGTGTTATCAGATAAGTGGATGCTAATATTGTCATCCGCCCCAGCTATTCCCCATAATATTTGAGTAGATGAGTGTTTAAATACTTGATGCGAACCATATATGGACGGCAATTTAATTTTGCCGTCTGTGGGAGAACTGTTACTTCGAAGGTTACCTTGAGAAACGACGTCACCAGCAGAGGTTGCAAGTGAAAATCGAAGAAAGCCTGCAAGAAATACAATCACGGTGATCATGAGCTGCTGGCTCAATTTTAGAGAGGGTTTAAAACAGACCATGTGCTCCTATTAAAAAAAAAGTTCGTTGGATGCATTCGAAAGTGTATACATAAAATGCGCGTACGCGGTACCGGTCGCACATCATGTAATACTCGCATATTCGTTCTTCAAGCGGCAGTAGATTATTATATTGTTGTTGTTTGAGGTGGTATTAGTATTATTATTTTTTTTTATAAAAAAGTTGTTTATTTATTATTGAAGAGAATATATTAATAGTCATCCGTCATCTCTCATCCTCCTCCATTGTTTTTGTGTTGGATTATTTACACACTTCTTCTCTTCACAACATAATAACTTTAGATTTTTTACTATTACGAAGAGGAAACTGTAAAGGAAAATGAAAAGGCATATGGAAAAGTACGGAGATGATAGCTAGCAAGTCTACGTAAATTTATTAAAAGAGTAGATCTCAGGTTTTCTATCTGTTCGTAGTAGCAAGTAGTGTACGCAGGTGTTTGCTTGTGGATGATTACTCGTCTATCAATTATCGATCGACCAACTTCAGCTCTTGGAGCGATACATAGGATAGATACTTCGATGAGCAGATATACACGAGAATAACAAACTTTATAAATAAGAAAGCAGCCGGAAATTTCGTTGGTTATCATCCACGATTTTATTCTATGTCATCAACCATTTCGCTGGGCTCAAACAACTTTATTACAGCGCCAACGCACCAGAAATTGTTAACATATCCTTTTTGTTGCTGGGAAGTTCCTTCAAATCACTACAAATCAATAAATTCAATGCTTTGCCTTTCCCAGGAATCCTTGGCCTGTCATTTTTCTGCATGACATTGTCATTGGAAGAAATGCCCTTTTTATTGACAAATAAATATTGAAAAAAATGTCGATATTCCTTTAGTGCTAAAATGCTATTGCTCGTATCAATTTTATCTATGTCTTTCGTGACATCCTCGTCCGCAGTTGTGTCAATAACACCATCTTTTTTGTATTCATACCACTGAAAAGTTGTAACATCTTTCCCGAACTGCACATTGTCGGATCCGATTGGAGTAAACAATGAGAAAACATTAAAGCTCATTAACTTGAACTGTATCATAATCCTCTCTCCAGAACTGCACAAGGGAGAATCCATCGCAACAAATTTATCGTGGCGGCCTTTAACTTCCTTGGTACCATCGAGCAAATGCTCCTTATCTGTATTACGATCAGCGTCAGCATCGCATTTCCAAAGATTGCTTTCAGTACCTTTTGTTGCATGACACATTACAATATCATTTGTGCTGCCATACTTTGGTTGCCACGACTTCAAAACAGTCGAAACGATTTGATCACTAGTTGCTAACTTCTCAAAAACGTTGTATTTCCTTAGCAATGGCAAAGATTTCCCTTCAACATCCTCTGATGATGGAACTTTCAATTTGTTCAACATACTTGTATAACTTTTGTACAACGCTTCTTCATCGTTGCATTTATCATTATAATTATTTGAGCACACACGAAGCATTACATCACTTATTTTTTGCGACAGCAACTGAGCAAGTATTTGGTGAGCCGCAATATTTATGTGGTTGTCCCATGTGTGAATCTTATGGCCATTCACAACATCACTTGGGTACAGCGCGCGATAGTGTTCTTTATCATTACCGCTGCTTCTAATGTAATGCGATAAGCTTACACTAAATATGTCGCCAATTGGAAACATCGCTTCGAATTTTTTGCCTGTAGTCTTTCTCCAGGCATCTTCGACCGTTGATTTACCGTTGTGATCGTCCCAAATGTCCACCAACCCGACGACAGGAAAGACATTTCCAGCATTGTTGATTTTTAATGATCGACGCAACCAAAACTCAAACATAAATTCAGGATATTTCGTTGTTGCGGGGGAATCTAAATAATCGTTTATACGAAATTCACCCAATATCATGTCCATAGGTGGGACGTAATCGTCGTCGCCAGATGCCATCAGAAACGACGACAAGTAGCGTTTCGATGGCGTAGGCGATGGGTATAACGAAGACTGCAGCAGACCATTGTATACACTGTTCGTTGATCCGTGTGCAGCGTTGTAAAATTTAACTTTATTATTTTTGAACTTTTTGTCTTCCTTCTTTACAATTGTATTCAACTTATTCAAAAATGGTTCCAAATAATGTGGCCATGCTTTGCTTTCACCAATCCATCCACCACCGGCAGTTGCGCTGCCCCCGCCTGTTCCAACAATAACGTCACCCTTGCGTCGCCCAAGTAGTTTTTCTACAATTCGTGAGAACTGACAAGAATATTGAGAAAACTCGTGTTGAAAATTAAATGATTCGGTTGTTGCATCAGACAAAACTTTGCGACCGAAAAATTTGTCCAATGATTCTTTCTGCAACTTTAACTCTTTCAAAAAATCAGCATCACACCAGGCACCCTGACCATTTCCGGCTTGTCCGTCGCTATCCCCGTCGACTCGATTCTCACTGCGTAGAAAGTTATTACTTCTTGTTCTTGGCCTGGTCGGTAATGCAAGCGCATTTTCATCAGTGAGTAAGAACAAAACTAAAAAGAGCACGTACTGCAAGGCATGCCAGTGTAATTTCATCTTCAGCCCGCGATCATAGAGGTGCAATGAAATGCAACCGTGGTAGCTCTTGTTGCCACGGGCTCTCGCGTCAATACAAAATTATTATTTTGTGTCACCTTGAATATGTGTTGTCACCTCGAATAATAAAAATAAGAAATCTTCTTTCTTGATGGAGGAGATCGAGATCCATTGGAGACGGCTGACTCACTGCACGACAGTACGAGATGGAGGTACTTCCATCTCTCCTATCATCATATCAGTGGTTTCATGCTTGCATCTAAATTTAGATAGATATAGTTGTTACGCTGCTGCTGCTCTGACGCTCATGGTGTTGTCATGGTAAACTACTTCTCATGTGCCCGAAATGGAATGCCGAAGTTTGACGCAGGCCGTCAACGACAAACTTTTTGTGTAACGATCAGCCTAGGTCTGGGGAACCAGGTACGCGCAAAAAAACTTAGGCTCGACAGGCCGTCCACGACAAACTTGTCCCCTTCTTACCGTGTAACGATCAGCCTAGGTCTGGGGACCTAGAACCAGGTACGTGCAAAAAAGCATAGGCTCGATGACGGACGGGGGTGGAAAGGAGGAGGAGGTGAGTTCCAAGATATCCATGGAGGAATCCATGGAGCAAGGCCAAATTGCCCTGGATGAGTCTGGAAACCTCATGGATGACGTCAAGATTGGCGGTGTCATTGCTGGCGGCGTGATTGCTGCTGGGATGAAGGTAGCGCCGAAGAAGTATAGGAAAAAGTACAAGACATGTCAAAAAAAATTGCGCCAATTTGTGAAACGGTGGAAAGAGCGTCATCCATGCATCATGAGAGTTGCAAAATTTGCTGGAATCATAAGTGGAGGTGTGTTGACTTACTTGGATCTGATCACGGACGTTAACGCTACTGACGCAATGTACCAAGCGGGACGATCTGACTGGGCGTTGGTCATGATTATATTAATCTTGATCCCAATATTTATAGCAATGGTTGGCATTGTCTTGTACATGCACAAGAGTCATCCTAAGTATGTTTTCCACACAATTCTGTTGGTAGCCTTCATGCAACCCTTATTGGACCTTTTTTTGCCTTTTCTACTCTTTCTTAATTTCCTGTACAAGATAAAATACATAAAGTTGAGTGAAGAGGCAGTGAAGCACTTCTCTATTAGTGAAGTCACAACTTTTTTAGTGGCATATCAAGCTATACGAACATTGTCAGAGGCACTCTTTGAGTCTTTTCCACAAACAGTTTTCCAGACGTACATGGTTCTAAACTGCCAAAGCGAAGACTGTGGTATGAATCTTGACGAAGAAGGAGAACAGAGTATGGACGCAATCGTACGGTCCTTATGTATATCAGTCTTCAACATCATTATGCAAGTTGCTGGTGTCGTGCTGGCGGCATGGAATGCCCAACAGCCAATAATGAGCTATGTGTGGCAATTGATGAATCTAGGCGGTGGTATCCCTGCCAATGAAATTACGAAGAACGAGTTGGAAGTACTAGTTCTGGACCACCCATTGACAGTATGGCAGTTGGATCAACTGAACGACTTAATGAAGAAAAACAAATCTGTACATACTATCGATCTGAGGGGTTGTCCATTGAGCATACTGACACTCCCAAATTTAAGACCAAATTTAAAGCCGCAAGAAAAAAAACACAAAGAAGAAGAGGAAGAGGATGTACGTAAAACGGTTGCGGAAACAAAGCGGGAAAAACATAACATAGAATTATTAGAGTCAAACAGACACGATCGAATCAGGAGAAAAATGACAGAATGGTTATATTCTATTGACGCAAAAACAGAAGATATTGAGTTTTTGCGGGAAATGTGGAGAAGACGGAAAGCTGAGATTATTGAGCGGTTGAAGTGCGCTCTTGTGGATGCATGTAAACTATGGCCTAGGGAGCATCCAACCAAAAAATAAGCAAGGAAAGATGCATGATCATGGATTTTCTGTGCATATATAACTCCTAAAAAATTCCATCAACTTGTTTTTTTTTTTACATTGATGAAAAAACAACTGTGTTGTATGATATGATAAGTAATAAAAAAATTAACCACAAGATTATATATAAGAAGAAAGATTGTTGAGACGAATGAAATAAATAGAGAGAGGAGATCCAATGTCGAAGAACTTTATACTCGTATATTATTATTTGTTTTTATTAAGAAAAAAGGTGATGATGAGATAGATGATTTTACCCTGACAGATACGAAAAAGAACACAACAACAACACAAGTAACTTCTATGCCAACGCTTCTTCGTATGATACTTACAAGACTTCCTTTTCTGGATCAAGATTTTTATAACCTTGTGAAATCCAATCTAGAAACTGTAATGATTTCCCAACAGGCTCGTTGCATCCGAGAAGTATAACGCATTTGCAAAATTGCAAAACAAACCGTATTGCTTCTGGCTCGATGACACCTCCATTCAAAACCCACTCTACCACTATTCATCAGTTACGTACTGAATTTCCCTCGTCGAGGCATGAAAGCCGTGCCTTCCTCGCATCAACGCAAAGGTGAGCGCAACCTATCTTTTCTCTTTGCCCTTGGTGGAACTTACGTGTGCAATACGAAAATCCAGTGCGATATGTAGTCCTCTCTTTTCATCAGTAATCATCGGAGCGTGCGTGTATCGTGTACCCAACCGTACCCAAAGCACAAAGTCCGCTGATAATACAAAAGAACAAGTGAATGCCTTGAATAGCCTGGGTCTGTAGCAAAATACAAGGGAAACCAAAGATACAAGTTACGACTACTGCTACGAGAAAATCACCAAAACTAAGCCATGCGTTCCTCGAGTCTGTGTCGCCCGATGCAATTACTGGACAAAACGCATACGGTATTCCTGCAATCGCGTAAAATATCAACGTGAACAGTGGCCACCACTTTGGTTTTTGTTCTGTATCTGCACCAGGGACGGTGCATGCCAGGACCAGGAAAACCACTGCAGCAAAGATGCCAAACGCAGTACAAATCATATGCTTTCCGTTCATTCCCATTCTTCTCTTTTTTTTTCTACTTCTTCCTTCACCCTATGCGAATCTGCGAGAGGGTCAACGACTGTTGTGTACGCTCCGTAAGCATACTGAGGGCACATGAGGACCCACGGCAAGGAGCAGCAAGAATCATTCAATCATCAACAACAACAAGGAGTTGTTACTCTTGCTCTGTACTGTGCTTTATTACTACTTGCAGCATAGCATATCACAGTAAAAAAGTTTTGAAGAAGTGTTCATTCGGTGCTAGGAGCTCTACCACCTGCCTAGTAGTGGTAGTCGTATACACATTACAATAGGAGGGGAATTTGATACTTTATATTTTAAAATTATACTAATAAATAATACAAAATGAGCATATTTTCAATTATTATTATGTTTAAGCAGTGCTAGCTAGCTAGCAGCAGGGCTTTATTAAGAATACTACAGCATTACTGGATGAAAAAGATCGATCATCTCTCTCAGTGTAGTGCAAGCTAGTAGCTAGTGCTAGCGCTAGTCTCTAAAAATAATACATTCATCTCATCATCATCATCAATCATAATCAATTTTTTTTTAATTTTTTTTATTTACTACTAATAATAATTGCATATTCCACTATATTATTATTATCTCATCATCAACAGCGGCGCAGTAGTAGTACTATGTGACAGTTGAAGTTTTGCCTGCACCTTCTTGGTCGTGTAGCTTTCGTAGGCACGCATTCGACATTCGCTTGAGGTATGCACATACCGAAAAAGCACCACGATGCCACGTTCTCGTTCAAAAAAGAGAGCAAAAACTCCATCATTAAGTGGCAGGAAAAAAGCTACTTCCACGTCCGACATTCAAAAACGGAGTACCACGCGTATTTACGATGGGAACGGTATAATGACTTGGGTTCACTACTTGCTTGGCCACGACAAACCACTGTTGTCGAAGCATGGGGCTGAAAGTCTAATTCTGTGGAGCTACACCAGCTCACCAGATCCTTCAAAATTGGCACCAATTTTATATCCATTTTGGGTCAAGTTTGCGTATTTTTTCCCTTCATGGTGGTCACCAAATCTAGTTACTGTTAGCGGTTTCTTTACTATGTTTTCAATGTTCCTAGTTGTCCAAAAGCTATGTGGTGGCGAAACTGGTTGGACGATTCCGAACGATGCTTCAGAGGCTCCACCTGAATGGCTGTTTCCAGTAGCCGGAATAGCCTTGTGGCTGTACCAAACGGCAGACGCCGTTGATGGACGACAGGGAAAACGCGTTGGCATGTACGTGCACCCATCTACAGAGCTGTTCGACCACGGTATTGACTCGATTGTAACTTCTCTTGTAGGCATTACTATGGCAACTGGAATGCGGTTGGGGCATGGGGTTTGGACAGCGCTATTTCTCGCAGGGGCTTGGTGCGTTTTTTATGCTACAACGTGGGAACATTTAAACGTCGGAAAGATGCGTTTTCAAAGTGGTCTGTCGAATCCAACAGAGGCACTGACACTGATTGTGATAGTGTTGCTATTGGTCGGCTTTTATCCTGGCATTTGGGAAGTCAGGGTCGTTGATTTATGGACTAGTATTGTTCCAGAATTTGCACGACAACTGATTTCTGCTGTGCTCAATGGTGTATTTGACATCATTTCATCTGTGATAACAATACATTTCGAACACTTGAAGCTGAAGCATGTGGCGGCCATAGCTCAGTTTCAAAATGGTATTTTATCCGTGTTTTCGTCTGCAATGGTCATTCGGAGGGATCCTCGAAAAGGTATTACTGGAACTATTGCAATGTCGAATTTATTGCCATTGATCCTGGTCGTACTGTGGGTATTCATGATGTTCTGCTTAGACGTAGAACAAAAAATAATGATCGAGTTTGCACAGCACGGTCGTTTGCTGTTGGTTCTAGGGGCTGCGACGTGGAACTATGCAACATTGACTTTAATCATCTGCGAAATGGGAAAGCAGAAATACCCAACGGCAAAAGTAATTTCGATAATTTTGTCACAACTATACCTAATGCCTTTGGTAGCATTTTTCCTCCCGGGACCAGTGAAAAATTTTATGTTACAATTATACCCCGACTTTAATAGCGTGTTTGTCCTGAAATTCTGGACTGCAGTGTCTTTACTGCGCTTCATAAGCTTGTGGCTATGTTATCAAAACGAATTGTGTCACTACTGTGGAATGGAGAATTGGTACACCATTCAAGTTTGGACAGGGACAGAGGACGGCCCGAATAAAGCTAGATTAGACGAGAATATTGAATATTTAGGTAAGAACAGTAATGGAAATAAAGGGTCATCAAATCTTATTTCTGACTGGGGCAAAAGGTATACCAAAAATGCAAGGAAGAAACGGATCCAAGCTTTGCTGAAAAAAGAAATGGTTGAATTATGGTAGCAAAAGAAATATGGGAAATGCATATGGCCATATATCCGCGTGTGATATTGGAGTTCTTTCTAGGTTGTTGTTAAGCTTCTAGCAGCCTTAAAACCAATTTAAATTATTGTGTGTATATATCAAAAGATACGCATTAAACACGCACACATACACACACGTGTGTGTGTGCATTTGAAACAGCCCAGATTTACTTTACCCACACATTACCCACACACTAAAAAAAAAGCATAGTCTATCATACATACGTATTTTTTTTAGAAAATGTGTATAGCCTAGATACACAGCCTACTTTGATTATTTTGTAAATAAGTGCTTGCTAAAATGTTGCCTTAGCGTTTGAATTACATTTGGATCTTTCAGATGGGAAGAATTTGCTGGCACGGGCACGAACAAACTAGTCCTATTTCCCCCAATTTGTTTCTCTATGACGTCTGGTGGAGGCACATACGTTTTAATGTCCATGTCAATTGCAGTTGGGTCCTTGGTTCCTGGCGTTGGTTTATAAAATTTCATAGCAACTCCAAATTTTATGGAGGGCGTAGTTTGGTTTTCTGCATCCACCAATATTTGCTGCACTAAATCCCCACCTTGCCCGATCCCAAGAATACCATCGATAGGTTGAGCACTACCGCCATCTATCGTATTTACAAAGTTCTTTTTGATGTACTTCAGGACATATTCCTTCGCCTGGTTCCTCTGGGAGCCCTCTTCCTCAAACCAGCTCCAGCGCATTAAACGTCTCTTCTTCTTCGTACTTCCTTCTTCTCCCTGACATTTTTTCGTTTCTACGACTTTAGCATCTTCACCATCACCCACTTTTTCCACTTTGATCGTGTTGATCGGCGCGTCGAGGAAGTGAAAGCGTACTAATCGTTTTAATTTACTTTCTACTCGTCTTAGGAAATGACGCATCAATCTTGCACTGCTTCCTCTATCATGGAGACATAGTATTTGCAAGTAGCGAGGCGAGGCATTAGGGATATTTGGATTCACCGATCGTTCTTCCATGCACGTATCGCAGACCAAACGGTCCTTATCCATGGCAATACCGGGAGTCTTTCCTTGTATACAGTCATTGCAGACAAGGACAAGCAGCCTACAATGTACGCACCGCATGGCTGGCCCATAATCGTCCCATGGCTTACTGCACAGCTTACACTTGCTCAATACTTCATTGTCTTTGCTAATGCTCCCTACCGCTAATCGCTTGTCAAAGACGAAGTTTTTCCCTTTGAAGAATCCCCCATCGGTATACTTCTCCATATAACGGTGTATACCACCTTTCAATTGATACACCTGATCAAGTCCTTTGGATTTCAAGAAAGCAGAGGCCCGTTCGCAACGTACACCGCCTGTACAGTACATGAGCACTTTCTTTTTTTTCTTAAGTTTTTGCAACATTGCTGGGTCTGAAATTGAGTTTGAAAAATCCGTGAACTGCCTTGTTTTTGGATCGATGTATTCAACGTTGTTAACTTGGAATTTTCCGATTGCCGTTTCATAGCGATTACGAACGTCAATGATAGCTATGTCGCAGCCATCGGCATCAGTTCCCTCGGAGTCAGCTTTTTTACCAGATAGCACCTCAGCCTTCTCTGCTTCACCAGCAAGAATGCCATGGAATTCTTCTGGAGACAAATGTTTTCCAGGCCCAACGCTCGCCGGTATCAAATGTCTACCTCCAAAACTGCACAGCTCTTTCGTTTCCTTGACGATCAGCTCGTCCATCCTTTGCTCGTCGACAGCTTTATTCTTGTTGGGTGGACCTTTTTTCCAATCAACATTTTGAAAGAAACCCTTAAACCTAGGATCATTTTCTACGATGTTGATGTACGAATCAATATTTTCAGGGCTACCACCAAAGCACCCATTGACACCCTCAACCGAAATGCGCAGCCGCCCCGTCAGGTTCAAGCTTTTGCATAGTTGTTTCTGTTCCTTGACCAACTTTTGAGGTTGCGGGATCTCAACGTAGTTGTAGAACAAAAGGGTCAGGTACGGTGCCCCAACATCACCCTTCGCCAACGAGACCATGTGATTGTTGAAATACTCGGTGCTATTCTTCTCCACCACGGATGCCAACACGTTGTCCCAGACAGTAGAGCCAATGTTCTCCGAGCCTGTACGTTTCCAAAATACGGCCCAAGTGCGCGAGAACTGTTGTTTTTTATCATCAGGAGCGAGAAGCAGTAGATAGATTATTAATTATAATAATAATAACGAAGAAGAGAAAGAGATAATAATAATAATATAAGTAGTGTCAATATTAGGTACTACTGTAGTGATAATCAGAACGACTACGACTACACTCTGCATTGATGAAAGCAGGAAATATCAGTAGGACAAGTAGCAAGTGGTTTTGAGTACGAAACGTCGTATACTTGTACCAATGCTCCTTCCTGATGACATTTTGAGTGGTCACTAAAGTTGCACTTGGGGAAGTTTACTCTTTTATAAAATGTTTTTGGAAAGGCTTGTAGCCACTGTATGGACATTCTAATTTACATTCAGGGTTGCTTCAGCTCTTCTACACCACGAAACCCAAGAGATACACATATTCGGAAAAACAAATCTGTAAATGGAAAAAAAAGTATTTAGCATTGTACTCAGAGTGTATAATATATGTATTATTTATATCGCAAAAAAAGACGACTTTTTGTACGAAAAAAAGGCATGCGTAGGATTTCACCACCACTCTTTCTCTTCTTCTACAGATTTTCAAGAGATTCTTCGCCGATTTGTCTATCGCTGAAACGACGGGTGAATGTACATGCATGCCGGGCGATCATCGTTGGAAGGCAACATTATTGTCGCAGGGGAAGCTGTCGCATCATGCCGAAAAAATCAAAGAAATCGAAGAAATCGAAGAAGAAGGCCCCACCGGCCCCGTCCAAAAGCGGAGCCGCTGCGGCCAAGCAACCGAATAGTCAGGAGCTGCCTTCGAGGGAGTCCTCTTTATTCGACACCTTGGTAAAGCACTATGACAATAAAGCGTATAAGAAAGCGATCAAGTTGGCGGATCAGATCCTAAAGCGTTTCCCAGAGAATGGGAAAACCATCGCAATGAAAGGTTTAGTGACGGGCCTGGGTTTGAAGAACATGACGGAAGGTTTCGCGCTTGCGAAGTCTGGTCTACGGTACGATATGAGGAACCACGTTTGTTGGCACGTGTATGGACTGCTGTACCGCAGCGACCGCAATTATGAGCAGGCAATGAAGTGCTACCAGCAAGCCTTGAAGCTTAACCCGCACAATCTATCCATCCTCAAGGATCTTGCAAACCTCCAAATCCAAGAAAGAAGCTTTGACAAGTACTGCGAAAGTCGGAGGCAGCTACTAATTTCAGCTCAGAGGCAAACTGCCAGCAACTGGGTTGGGTTTGCCATTGCACACCACCTGGCGGGCCATCACGACGTTGCGATCAGTGTGATCGATCAGTACCTAGGAACATTGGATAAAAATCGCGAATACGAGTATCAAGATTCGGAATTGACTATGTTAAAAGCCTTGATATACGAAGAAAAAGGGGAATTAGAACAAGCCTTAAAATGCCTTGTAGATAACGATAAGATGGTCAGTGACCGAGAAAGCTACCAAAGTAAGTGTGGCGAGCTGTACATTCGGACAGGTCAGTTCGACAAGGCTGCTCGGGTGTACTTGCGTTTGATACACAGTAATCCAGAAAATTACGAATTTCACCGTGGTTTACAAACGGCTGCCATGAAACTGACAAACGACGATACAGACGCTTTGCTAGGAGGAAAGTATCTTACCGGCGGCTGTGACCTTCCAGCGGACTTATACTCGTTTGATTTTCCAAACGTTGTTGAGAATACGAAACTAGATTATGGAACCATTACTATGGTCGGTTCGAGAGACGGCAGTGTCCAAGACGGTGTAGTGGCAAAATTGACGGATCTTTACAGTCGATGGCGCAAGAAATACCCTCGCTCGCAGGCGTGTGAAAGAATACCCTTGGCATTTTTGAGCAACAAAGATTATTTTCAAAGAGTCGAGACTTACATTGTTGGCCGGCTAAGGCGCGGGGTGCTGTCCCTATTTTCCGATTTGAAACCTACATTTTGTCACAGCAAAGAGCGTTTTGAGGCTGTTCTGAAGATCGGAATTGCCTGCGTTGAATCTCTGAAAAAGGACGGATGTTTCCCAAAGGAAAGGATCTTTGGTGTTGATTCATTGAATGCCGAGATGGAAAAACTCTCATTGAAAAAGAAAGGCGAAGACAAGGACCAGGAGAGTGGCAACAAGAAAGAAAACCCGCAAGTCCTTGTATGGGCATTGACGTTTGTATCAAAATGCTACGACTTGAAAGGGGATTATGCAAAAGCTTTGGAGTACATTAACGAAGCAATCGGTCACACACCGACGATATTGGAACTAGTTCAATGGCGCGGTCGTATCGAGAAGCATATGGGCGACTTGGAAAAGGCGGAGCAGTCCCTGAACCATGCCCGGGAAATGGATTTGCAAGATCGATACATAAATACAAAACACGTGAAATATTTGATGCGAATTAATCGCGTTGATGATGCTCACGAGACTGCCGGCTTGTTTACAAAACACGAGAACGATCCAGTCGAACACGTATTTTACATGCAAGTCATGTGGCAGGAATTAGAGGAGGCAGACAGCCACCATCGCGTAGGCAGGCTTGGCGAGGCCTTGAAACGTTACAACGATGTTCATAGGCATTTCAGCCAGTTTAGTGAAGATCAATTTGATTTCCATACATATTGCTTACGGAAATCTACCGTCAGAGCGTATTTAGGAATGATACGTTTGATTGATCAAAAGTCAAGGCACGTATATTTCCGCCGTGCTACCATAGGCCTGGCTCGCGTATATTTGAAGGTTGCCGAGGAAAGTGAGGAGTCGAAGGCTAAGGCAATAGCAGACCTAGAGGATAAAGTGAAACAGTACGAAGAGAAAAAAAAGAACGCAAAAGTGTCAGAATTTAAAAGTAAAAAAGATGAGGACCCTAAAGGATTGGCATTGTACAAAGAGAAGGACCCTTTGATGAAAGCATGGTCGTACGTTGGCATGCTGCTAAAAACAAATGTCAATTTACCAGAAACGCATTACTTGGCATACGATGTGGCATCGAAGTTAAACAAGCCTGTGCTAAAACTACGAGCTTTGCTCCAACTGAAGCGTTTGGTGCCTTTGACTGCCGGGACAATACGTCGTGTAAAGGAATTCTTCGCAAGCAAGAGCGATGCTGCATTGAAGGAAGAGTCTTTGGTTGAGCAGAGCAAAGTCCTATTGGCCGACTTCAACAACTCGATGGATACATATATCGAGAAATACGCCGAGAGAATCAACGCTATCCAAATGCACTATACGCTGAAAAATCTTTGTAAACGCGAAAGCATCTCAACGCAAGGGCTTGACGTGGATGGTTTGAAAAACGCCCTAATCAACTCAGCAAAGAATTGAAGTGTAGACTTATTCTCGGCGTTGGCCGTGATGGAATCTCATACCTAAATATTAATAATACGTATGAAACTGTAGTGTAATACTAGGGAAGATCACCCCAACTCCAAGGTCTCTCATGTTAAGCCTAAATATAGTATAGTACCATTGCCTATGAATACGGTGAAAGTGGTGTTGATGTTCGATGATTCATCATTTATTCGTTCTTTTCTTCTTCTTTGTGATGAAAATACAATTAGCTATAATATGACTTTCAACAATGAATGTCGTAAATATTTTTATTATTATATTATGTGTTGGCGCAGAAGCCTTCTGTGTAGAGTGAGAGAGATGAAATTCATTTATCACATACAACTAGCACTACTGTGTAATTATTATTAGTCTTGGACCACAGTGCTACTACAACAACATCAGTGCCACCAAACAACAACTTTGGCATTTGTAATTATGATTAATGTTATTTATTGCATCAATATAACTGATCTGTTCTTTTTTCTTCCTCCTTCGTTCTGTCTATATCCTCTATCCTTATCCTTCTTCTTTATTACGTATTATGATTGATGATTATCACAGCAGCACCACATCATCATTTATCATTTCTCTTCTCTTCTCTTCTTTTTTTTTTTTTATTTTTTTTTTTTTTTTTTTTTTTTATTTTTTTTTTTTTTTTTTTTTTTGTGGCACTTCTCTTCGAATGCCTTTTTCTGGCGACCGTTCCGTCCGTCGTGGTACCTGCTCGCCACTTGGACACGCCTCCTGACCTTGCAAGATTGGACGGAGGATTTCAGCACAGCGATCGCCCACAACACGAGCTTGCACGGACCGGTTGTTGTGCCCATTCATACGCACCAAACCGCCGTGCAAAGATGAGGGTCGACGATGGGAAGAGGAACAGCAAGACCCAGAACAAAAGTACCACGTCATTAGTCAAGTTTGTTTCAGGAGGGGTCGCCGGGATAGTAGCGAAAACTACCGTCGCCCCAGCGGATAGAGTGAAAATATTGTTTCAGGTGCACACGTCGAAGAAGTTCACTCTGGCCAATATGAGCCGTGAGATAGGTTCTATAGTGCAGCAGGACGGAATCACTGCCTTGTGGAGAGGGAACTTTGCAAGCGTCCTGAGAGTATTTCCGTACGCTGGAATACAGTTTTTTTCCTTTGATGCCTACTCTTCGGTATTCAGAAACACACGACCGAAGCGCGAGAAAGTTGTGGTGCCGACATACTGGCGACTGCAAGGCGAACGTTTGATATCTGGCGCCATGGCCGGGGCAACGTCTGTGGCCGTTACTTACCCCCTAGACCTGATCCGGGCCCGTATGGCGGTTCAAATGAGTGCGAACGGGGCGCGTGTTGGTTTTGTAAAAACATTTCGAACTATTTTGAATGAGGGTGGCGCTCCCTCTTTTTTCCGTGGCATAAGGCCTACGTTACTCGGCATTTTGCCTTACGCTGGTTTCGCATTTTTAGGTTTTCACTCTATTAAGGGTCACGTGGAGGAAATTCGTGGCCGGGAAATATTGTGGTGGGAGAGGTTGCTCTGTGGGTCGCTTGCTGGACTTATTGCACAGAGTATTTCCTACCCCCTTGATATGGTTCGGCGCCGGATGCAAACGGAAAGGGTAATTTTTGCGGAAGATCCTGCATCACGGATACGCTATAGTAGCATCGGAGGGACATTGAACTTGATTTATAGAGCGGAAGGCTTTCGTGGTATTTTTAAAGGCTTAACCATGAATTGGATCAAAGGCCCTTTGGCGGTTGGCATTAGTTTCTCCACGAACGATTACATGAAAAAACAGTTTGGTTTGCATTATAGAGATGCGCATTGAAAAGGGTGAAAAAAACTCATAGATTAAGACCTAATTAATAAATATGCAGTTCGTAGATACAAGCATGAAGCTCTGCATATACGTTGGAATCTGGCGAAAAATCACCACGAGTGGGGTGTGTTTTAGTCAGGGAGGTAAATTTTATATATCGTACGTATGTCGTGAAGGTGCATAAAAAATTTCTCTTTTAAAAAATTGATAATAATACACGAAAATTACATTTTAAAAATTAACATTAAAATATGTACATTTGCACTTGCGAGTTAAGATAATCATAATGTATATGTAGTCAACAAAAGACTTGGAAAAAACACTTTTTTACAAAAGACAACATCAACGCAACAAAAAATTGCATGTGTGTTTCCTGAGCTACGGTACATCTTGGTGATCGTCTCCCGTCATAAACTTGAATATTTTTGCGGATAGTGCGTGGCTGCTCCGCCCATTGTCAGTAATAATGTTTGCCAGCAAAGCTTTGCGCTCGTCAACTGTGAGACTGCTATTGTGGTACATGTCATATAGTGTCTTAAAAGTAGGGTAATGGTTGGTAATATTAAGCGCTGGTTTAGTAAAAATTCATCAGGTTAGTAGGCTTCAATTTTTGATTGCGTACGTTTTAGGTGGTTAGCGGGAAGCTACGAACCTTTCTTTGCGGAAATTCCATTGATTTGCATCAACATTCTCATGAATGTGCGCCGCAATTCGCGTTGTGGATCTTTATAAAATCCCATTGACATTGGCACACGTGCCTTTTTAATGAAGCTCAAGCTGTTTTTATCCTTGCTATATGGCTTGGTGGCCAAATATCTCGTTATGCCTACCGGTTATGGTTTCGTGATGACAGTTAATACGGTGTTGCTCATTTGAACTTTAGCGGAGGTATTGTTAAACTACTTACCTTTCAATTCTTTTCCAGCCTGCTCGATAGAATCGAAGCATTGAATCTCAACATCATACCTGACATAGATATCATTTGAGGCTGACATCACGTCGGCCTCAGTAATGACAACTTTTTTTTTTCTATTGAGTTTGTTCTTCGCAGATAGACTTTTGCTCCATCCAGTAATTATCATTATGATCCGTGGTTTTGATTTAACAAACTTTACTCCAAAATGCATCGACTGCTCACGTTTTCGTTGAAATTCTTCTATCCAAGGCTTTTGATAGAGGCGTAAACTTTTGACAATACGAATAAGTGAGGCGTCGCTGGCTCGGTTGAACTTCATTTTTTCTTTATAGTCAAGCAAAAATTCGTAAAAATCATCGCCATTATACACCGCTGCCGTCCAAACAAATCCACTGCATGGCTGCCCTGGTACCTGGCGCGTCCATTCAATCGAATTATTTAAATATCTATTGGCTGCTTTTGACTGGCTGTCATTGCTATTAAGAACCTGAAATCTTGCTAGCTTGCTACCATACTTCTCTTCTTCCTGGATGATACTACCAATTCGCTCACCGATTGTAGATTTATACAGTGAGTTTTCGAAGTTTACCACGATTTCGTCAAATTGATATTTCCCATTCGCGCGGAGGGTTTCCTGACGCTTGAGTTTTTTCTTTTCCTTTTCGAGTTCTTTTTGTTGCCTGGCAATCTTTTTCAATTCTTGGCGTTTGCGTTTCGCACATTCTTTCTTGCTCAAGCTTGATGCTCCATCACTAGTGATGCTTGAACCCGCACCACTAGACCTGTTTGCATCGTCACGTTTTCGATTCATCAACTGCTTCTTGTTTTCAACGTCGTTAATGTTTGAATTGCAGCTCTGTTCCTTTCGCGTCTTCAAATTGTGCTCATCCACTGCTAAATTTTTGGATTTATCGACTGTTGAAGCAGGGCCATGTACTCTAGGTTTTGGCCTTATAAATAGGTCGTCCTCGTGTGTCACATTATTGTTTACACTTGTAGTAGTGGTCGGAAAAATCTGTTTCACCGCGAAAAGGTCGTCGTCCATCAGTTCTTGAGAGTGAAAAACCATCGGACTGATCCCATTGCCGAACTCTTCATCAGAACTTTGGCTGGCCATGTGTATAATTGCATCTGGGGGAGACAGACAGTCCATATTTTTTGATGCAGAACTTTCGTCATCGCTAGAAACGTGCACAGGGGTTGTGCTGGTATCGACGTCTTTCGACAGCGAAGTGCGACCTCCAATGTTTCCAGAACTTGCCGCCGAGCCCGCCAAAAGTCCACCCTCCGGCGATGCAAAAGAAACATCCTCAATCACGATTATTTCCTTGCCATCCTCGTAGTAACTTGACATTTCTGCACGTTGCTAGACCCCCGCTTGCCTCTTTCGACCGCGACTATGGACACTTCCGTGGTGGGACTGGGCGTGGCAACTTCGGCCATCATCCACAGTTTGTTATTTAATAATACTACTACTACAACAAAACACCACTTCTTCCTCACCTATCTTCTTTTTTTTTTTTAAAAAAATAATTTATTCCATTTACATTATTATTCCATTTACATTATTATTAATAATATAATTAATTATTATTACTACACACACAGAGTAGTGTGGTATTAATATGTGTTGTAGTATAAATTTCAATTTTTATTATGTGATTTTATTATTAATATTTTTATATTATTCTATCTTCTTAATAAATAATTAAAGTGTACTACTAATAATAGATTATATAACGGTGGAGGAATGGATGATGATTTCCTTTCTACTACACTTAACACTTTCCCTCCTCTTCCCTCTTACAAAAATTCGATAATATTATATTTACATCATTATTGGCCTAGTTATTACACTATACATACAGCACTATATAGTTCATCCTCCATATGTCAAGAACAATCTATTTCTTACTGCTACTACTCATTTCCCGTGTCTATAATATTCATCAAAACATACATGTAGAAGGAGCCAAGGCTTCGATAAGGCCGCCAATGCGATGTCAATTGCTCAACGGCCGAACGAATCTCTTTGCTATCTTTAGAAAATGCTTTCTCATTCTTCCCGTAGAACCTTGCTACACCCTTGCGAATCGCTAGATCTTTTGTTGCCAATATATCTGGCCGTTTTAATCTAAACATCATAAACATATCAACCGACCATGGACCAAGGCCTTTTATATCGGTCAATCGCTTCCTAAGTTCTGCATCAGACAATTGCTCTAATTTTACCCCTTTTAATTTTGACGGATCGTCAAAGTGATGGGCCAAGCTCTGAATGTACGTCCGTTTCCCCTTGGATAACCCGCATCGAACATTATTAAGAAACTGCTTTGTGCGCCCGTCCACGTTACGTTCCTCCCACCTGCCTTTCAGGATATGACTTGGTTTTATCAGTTCATTGTCTCTCAAGCCAAGGCAATCCTTATGAACGCGTTCGAAAATAGTAGCCGCGGCTTTTCCGGCAAGCTGCTGATATATAATGGTGCGGCAGAGAGAGTGGAATGCATTACTGGAATCAACCTGGTTACCCCCCTTTAAACGTTTTTGCAACTCATCGGTCACACCACAGGTTTCAATAAGGTGTTTAAATCTTGGCTCAGCATTTACTAAATGTTTTAACGCATCATTCAAATACCACTTTGATTTTCCCAATCTAGGAAAGTTTGACATTTGCTGATAGATTTTTTTCATGCTTGTCCTTGAGTTTGTTACCCCATTCCGCTTTGTCTCTGTCGAACCCTTCGAACGCGCACTGGGTCGTTTAGACTTTTTCACTGGCCCCAGCAATACCTCTTTCTTCGAATCCTTTAAACGCGCACTGGAGCGTTTGTATTTCGGCATGATTTCTTGCTTTCCGAAGAGACTATAATGTCTACCCCTGAGAACGAACCCGACGCGGCTTATCACGTTGGGCAATTCGCACAACAACACAAGTTTAAGTTGATGTTGATGATATCAGAGATGATTTATTTTTTCAGATGATGATATTATATTGTTTTGTTGTTGTTTGTGTTGTTGTTGTTGGTTGGGTTTTGTTTGGTCGTTCGTAGTTGTAGTAGTGTTGTATTAGGCGATATCGTCACGAATATTACTAGTCTATTACTATTCCATGAAATAATCTCCTATCAAAAACAAATATTATTCTTATTTCTACTTCATCTCATTATCATATCTTCTTATAAAATATTTTAATCACTTCGACTGTGTTCGAAGAAGGCAAACTGATGATGAAAATTGTTTTTGTGTTTGTTGTAGTAACTCGTCATGAAAGGTGTGTCCCCCAGAAAATGGTTATTGAAAAACCTTAAAAATAATAGTATTACTAAGAAAATATATAATTTATAATTACAGAATGTTTAAGGCAAAGATTGTTGATAGAGCCTCCTGGCTTTGCGGCACAATATTACCCTTCTTCTTTTATAACAACAACAACAACAACAACACATGATGATGATATGATGATGATGATAATATGAAATAAATAATATGATGATGAAGTGCAGTGTTGTTTGGGTGAAGTTCGATCATGAAGGATGAACGTTCTATCTTGGAGTGCACGACACAATCTTAGAGAAGTGACAAACAAAGAATATAATGGGCGACTCATCGAAAGACATAGAAATGCCGGAACTTGCGGACCCAGTGACCGCAAAAAATGCGCCGGACGCGTTGGCGACAGGCGACCAACCAAATATTTTTAAGCTGTTGTGGCCTGCCTACATGTGGGCTTTTGTCGACTTTTTGGGGGCAGGGATTGCGATACCGATTCTCCCTTATTACATGTTAGAATTGCCATGGGAAGAGGGAACGAAATGCCCAACTTGCCCACAAACACCTGGTTTTAACGCTACTCTAAGCGGCGGCGCGTGTGGTGAAGTGAAAGGCTGTGGAACGTCCATAGAGGTGGGCCTTTCGATTTTTATGTTTGGCTTCGGTCAGGTTATTGGAAACGTTATTATGTCTAGACTAAGCGACAAGGTTGGAAGAAAGGCGATCATTATGACTAGTATAATGGCTTCAGCTCTTGGATATTTGTGGTGTGGTGTTGCGACGACGATCATGTCGTTACTAACGGCTCGGTTGGTATCTGGCATCTGCGGCGGAACCCTCCCTGTTGTTCAGGCAATGATTTTGGATGTCGTGGGAGATCCGCGGGAAAGGCCAAAATATTTTGGCCTTGCCTCCGCTATGCTTGGGTTGGGATTCATGATTGGTCCTGCATTGGGAGCTGCTGTAGCATTCATCTCCGGAAACAAACGTGTCGCTTTCTTCTCTCCAGTTGTAATTGCTTCCCTGTGTTGTGTCATAGGATTCTTCAAAATAGCTGAAACTCGGCCCGCTGGTGGAATTTGCGGGCCCAGGCAAAAGGTAGTCGAAGAAATGTACGAATTTGGACAAAAGGCTTTTATGGATTCGAAAACACAAACAAAAGAGACCGAATCTTCCAAGGGTGAAAAGCAAGGAAATGGCGTAGCCGAGCATGCTGGAGAAGCAAAATTGCCAGGAATCGTAATTGCGTGCGCGATGGCGCAGTTTTTAGCTGCATTTTCTTTCACATGCATGACATCGATGACTGGGCTTGTGTGGATGATATTGTTTAACTTTGGCCCTACGGAACTTGGAATATTTCTGACAGGCGTAGGTGTGCTTTCAATTTTTGTAAACGTATTTGGTGTCAAAACTGCAATCAAACATATTGGAGCCCCTCGTACGATTGCGATTGCCTGCATTTTGCAAACTATTGGGATTACTGGCTATACGTTCATCACGCCCTTTTGGGTCCACGCGATATTTTTCGTTTGCACCATCAACGTAGGATTTTCATTTTCTTTACCAACATTGTTGCAAATTGCAACGCCCGCAGTCCCGCCAAGTTTGCGAGGAAAGGCGACTGGCATTATTGCAGGTGCAATGAGTGTGGGATTTTCGATATGCCCTCTTATAAGCGGGCCGCTCTTTCAGTCGGACATTCTCCGCTTGAAACATGATCATGGTAGCTTCAGTCATGTCATGTGGCTGATCGGCGGGTGCATTGGGTTGATCGAGCTGTGCTTGTTATTGAGATTCGTTGGAGTTGCAAAAGCGCGAGAACTTGCCTGACGAGTAAGTAAATATAAAAAAGAAGCACAACCAAACAGCAATGATGCCAAAAAACAGAAGAATTAGACTTAAATCAAATAAATATATATTGTCAGAGTTCAAATACTTTAGTAGTGATGATGATGATGATGATGATTCTTCTTCTTTTATAATGCCGCGAATGTACTTCAAGGTATCAGACACGAAAAGTCTGTTGCCGCTTGCGACGTTTCTTTGCTCGAGTCTCTTCTTATTGCGACTTATGGAACGTGATTTTATCAATGATTTGGTGTTTCCAGTTACAACATTTTGGTGGAAATCTTGCAGTGCTGCGCTCGTTGTGCTGAGCTTCGTTTTCTTCTTGTTCGCTGCAGCTAGTCGATATTGCAGTACTAGTGGGTTATTGTTCTTTAACATTAAGAATGGAAGCATTATAGCTGCATCTCAACATTGTAGACAGATCACACAGGGTGTTTTAATAAATTCCAAACGCAATTAACACTAATGCTAGTATAAGCGAAGTTTTTGTGCAAAATATCGGCGCTGAAGATGCTTCAGTGGTATGCGTTGGTGCCACCTCATAAAAATCAGCACGAATAACGTAGTAGTCGGACCCCCAGGGTTTGTAGTTGGCCATACGAGTGCTTAAACCAACATGCCAAGCAGGCGTTACCAAGTTGCTCACTGGCACATTTGAAAGAATCTCACTATGGGCCGCCTTGCATGCAGTAATGCGTGCTGAGTGTTCTTCTGTCTGTGATAATGTATCGAGCAAGGAGTCAACGACCGAATCGTTTAGACCAGCATGATTATTGCCCCCGTCAGAGCGAAAGAAACCGTTAAGGAAGAATAGAGGATCACCAGCTGGTAGTGTATGCTGAGCCCACATCAATAGATCAAAATTCTTGTTTGCGATGAAACCATCAAGTTGATTCCAATTATCACCACTGGTAGTGATGGATACAACAGTAATACCTAGATCTGTAAGTGCCTTTGAGATTATAGGTTGCATGATTGGTAAGCCTGGGCGTTGAGGATACGCGACTAGTGTCACATTGAGTATTTCTCCGTTCTTTACGCGTTTACCGTTTGAGAGCGTCCATCCTGCAGCCTCCAAGTTTTGCTTTGCCTCTACGACATTCCCTTTTGGATCGGAGTTGTCCGAGAAGTATGGCGAGAAGTCTGGGAACAGACTGCGTGTACCTTTGCCACCGGCAAGTGCTTTAGCCAAAGCGGTTCGATCAAGGGCTAAGTCGATTGCTTTGCGCACACGCAGGTCCGCCATTTGTGGCCTGCGTGTGTTATGGAACGCCATGTAGTGGTATCCTACTTCGAAGGACTTAACTGTAATGCCGCTCTTTTTTTTGAGGTCAGGTATTGTATGGATTGGCAGGTGGAATCCAACATCAACTTCTTTCATCTCCACTGCTTTAGCAAGCTTATCTCCACCAGAAAACTTCTTGATTTTAATCTTGGTGCGCCTGCTCGCTTTGTTGTCAATGTAATGTTGATTAGGAATCAGGTCGATATAGCTACCACCAACGAACTTTTCGACTGCGTACGGTCCAGTAAAGACAAAATTTACGCCAGTTTTCTTGTAGATGACAAAAACATATTCTGCAAGCACAGATTCCATCACGTGGGTAGCGCGAGTGGATACAATTCTTACAACACGATTGCTTTGCGCCGTCACTGTCATAGTATCCAAAGAAGTTTTCGCATTAGAGTTCTTTTGATTCAACTCGGTAAGACAGTCGGCCACGTTTTGAGCTGTAACTGCAGTACCGTCGGAGAATTTGTAACCAGACTTGAGCGTGATGTCCCAGGTAAATTTATTTACTTTCTTGACGCTCTGTGCAACTTGCCCGACAATTTCATCTTTTTCGTTTACAGTGAAAAGTTTCTCAGATATTCCATGGCTTGTCAAAGCCCAACCTGTGCTTCCTGTTGTGGGGTCGGTAGAGCCTGCGAGGAAAGTTTTGCCCACTACCACCGGATCAGTATTTTTTAATGCGATGACCTGTTTTCCACAGATGAGGAGCAAACCGAGGAGGGTAACCATCGCAATAGATGCTGTTATTTGTTTCTTAGTATGAGGCA
>LT658454.1:0-33549 GCA_900128575.1 Stramenopiles sp. TOSAG41-1
AATAATAGTGATTACAGTGACGATAGAGGATAATACCCATGGAGCTTTTCGCACGGTACATCGCCGTCCGGGAGACGATGGTGCAGAAGAGGTCGTTGCAGCACAAGATTTAGCATGGAATCGGCTACACTTGAGCCGATCACTGTAAGCCTTTCGGATCTACCTGATGCTTTGGATGTGGCCACGTATACGGCGGAAACAAACTGCCTCATTATTGACAACAGCGACTCCCAAGC
Organism: Stramenopiles sp. TOSAG41-1; assembly: GCA_900128575.1. Taxonomy (NCBI): domain Eukaryota; species Stramenopiles sp. TOSAG41-1. The sequence goes on from LT658454.1 coordinate 237, forward strand.
GTCCAGGTTTTTGCGATATCAACGAGGTGCATATCTTCAATCCGCTAGAAAAGAAGATATTGAAGTCGAGTCGATCAGAAAAGCAATAATCGGCAGCCTGCAGCATGGCGGGTGGTTCACCATGTCATTTGGTGAATTCGATACCGATTTAAGAGATGTTTTTAAGTTTGAAAATGTAGATGACCTTCTAAACAGGAAAAAGTTGTATCAGGAAGAGACTTTTGCTACGCTATTGAAACCTGACCTGGGCGATCCTGCGCCAAACCTGTTCATTCCAAGAGACGAGTTCAAGATGATATTTGTGACTAATAAGGACCCTCCTCAGGCCGGTCTTGAATACGCTGTAAAAAATTTCCAAATTATCAAGATGAAGGAGGAAGAACTTAATCCCAGCAAATCCAAAGCAGACATAAAATTCGAAGCAGATGCCGCGTTAGCGTCTATGTTTGGCGTCAAGCTCGTGAAGCGTAATAGTACAGAGATGGTTGAAGCCGCTTTTGACGGTGAAATAGAAGTAGTGAAGGAGTGGATCGAAAAGGGCTACGACATTGAGAGTGTTGATGGCCATGAAAATACATCACTAGGCGAGGCCGCTGCTCAGAACCAAGACGAGATTGTGAACTATCTATTACAACTTGGTGCGGACCCAAACGCCCAAAATGACCAAGGTCGCTCTCCATTATTTCGTGCCTCCTTCAACGGCCACAAATCGACCATCTTATTGCTACTAAATTCTGGCGGCGATCCGGATCTGAAAGCAAGTGGCGCAGAAGCTCCTACCCATGTAGCAAAAGACGAGGAAATCAGAGGAATTTTGGACAATTGGGACCGGGCTCAAGTCGAGAAGCTGAAGATGGAGCGTGACGCGATTATAAAACAGAAAATGGAAGAGAGATTGGCTACAGCGGCGGAAAAAGAAGCGCTAGCCCGAGAGTTGATACGAAAGTCGCTGGTAGAGCATGCGAAGAACGGAAACATCGAAGAGCTGAAAAGTGAAATAGAACGACTGGTCATGGAAGCAGAAAGAGAAGGAAGCAAGAACTGCCGTGGTAGTATCAAATCTCGTGACGAACGGGGCCAAACGTTGTTGATGGTTGCCGCTCAAGCTGGCCGGACCGAGATGGTCAAGTTCATATTGAACCACTACAAGACCATTGAAGACGATCCCTTCAGCGATGGACCATCATTGGAACAGCGCGCCTTTCGCCCAAATGTAAATGCAAGGGATAGCAAAGGTTGGACTCCTGTTAGCGTCGCAGCGTTCCATGGAAAGAAAGACTGCTTGAAAGTAATTTTGGAAGCTGGTGGCGATCCATTGATACCAAATAATTATGGTAAGAATGCCTTTCAAGTGGTGGAACCAAAAAAAGATTTGCTTGGTGCAGTCTTGTACAAAGGCAACGAAGAGATGTTGGAAGTACTACAGGTTTGGAAAGCGGAGAAAAAAGCGAAGGAGCTAGGTTTCGATAGCGCCGATGCGTACAAAAAGGCCGAGAATGAAAAACAAGAGGCTGAGAAGGCTGCAGAAGAAGTCGCACTGAAGAAAGAAAAAGGCGGAAAGAAGAAAGGCACAGGGAAAAAAAAGGGCAAAAAGGATGCAGGTTCGGAGAAGAAAAAGACAACGGGCAAGAAAAGTAGTGCAAAGAAGAACAGCAGCAAGCCTGCTGGATCTGGCGCAAATGCTGTAAAGGCCTTAAGCCCAAAGAAAGCAAAAAAAGGATGAGAGGGGAGTGGGGTCTCAAACAGGAAGTTCTTATTTCGTATAGTCAGCCCAATTTCATTGTGCACACTCAAAATTACGTATATATGCCTAGGATTTACGAACTAAAAAACAATTTCAACAGCACCCTCCACTTTTCTTCCGTGTGACAGCATCTTCGTCGATCGAATCCTCCCTAATACGAATTGCTTTCACACTGCCTCTTCCACCTCGCTTTCGACCTCCAGTACCGGTACCAAGGGTGAGCGGACCATTGTCGTTTTGCTTTTGTTTCAAAATTCCTCTAGCGAGATGCAAAAAAGCTTCGTTGAGACCACGTCCTGCTTTTGCGGATGTATCAAAGTGAGTCGCCCCGACGCTCTTCGCAAAATCGAGGGCGTCTTGTCGTTTAACTATTCTTCTTTTTTCCAAATCGCTTTTATTTCCAGCAATAGCCATAACAATATTTTCAGAGGCGTGTCTTTTTAACTCTGTTACCCATTTCCTCACACGACCAAGTGTGTCTCCATCTGTTATGTCGTACACGAGCAATGCAGCGTCAGCATCACGGTAATATATGGGTCCGAGGGCGTGGAACCTCTCTTGCCCCGCAGTATCCCATATTGATAAATGTACACTTTGTTGATCGACGTTCAATTTTTTGTCAAGGTAGGAAGCTTGCAAAGTTGGCTGTTGACGATCGTCAAAATTGTTCTGACAAAAACGAATTAATATTGAAGTTTTCCCAACTCTGCCTTCGCCCAACAAAACAACTTTGTACTTTTTCACTCTTCCTCTGGGCATTTTAGCAAAGCTGTTCTAATACAAAAGGCTATGCCCGGGTTATTTCAGTGCGTCTGTATTCCCCCGTGCGTTTTGGCGGTGAAGTGGGTGTGACCAACAGGTGGCGGGATCCCCTTGTAGTCTCGTTCGCGTGATGTACTGTTGTTTTTTGTTTTGTTTTGTATATGTTATTTATTTCTCGTCGGTCGTTGATTGTTGTCTGTCGTGGTGCGCTATGGTATTATTGCTGAAATAATAAAATAATAAATAATACAAAAGGTACATAGAAGAAGAAGATGTCTATGACAACAGTTTGAGATAATAGTTATTATACACTAAGAAGTAAGAAGAATCCTAAGCAGTGGTACCATCACTTCGAAATGGTGTAGTGTTTTTTACAATTAAGTACAGAACATGGAATACAGTGCAGTACAGTATTGCATTGTTATTAGAGCATGCCCAATTTTAAAAATCTGCTACTAATGAGGATGCATATAACAACACAACTAAATATGAGATTATTTTATGGTTTGGTGTGACGACGAAAGAAAGTTCCTGTGGCAAAATTCTTCCACCAATTGTCAATTCTTCTATTATATGCCATTCCGTAGTAGCTAGTCCAACAATGTTTTTCCTTTCTTCTTCTTGGAGACCTCCTTTGAAGTTAGTGAAGCCAATTTTAAATACTCGCAGCCTCTTTCTAATTCTGTGTCCTTTCCTTCACGGTCAGAATACATACTCTACTACTATTGCGCCGTAGATAAACACACCATCGAGATTAGGGAGGTTATCCACACATACTGTACTTGGTGGTATCCAAACAAACCATCTCCTATCACTTTAACGATTTTAGATTCTGGATCATCAACCGTTTTTTTACTAGGGTGTGGGGGTGCACACTACGCTACAATTCTCGACAGCCTTTTTCTACTAGGAGACGAGAAAAATACGTTGACAAAAAAATTGTTTACACTCTACACTCCTCTTTTTCTTCAATAGAAGCGGCGGAGTCGCAATAGCCCTTCTTTTAAGGCTTTCTTCTTCTGCGAAAATGGTGAATCTTCTCAATCCATTGTTGTTGCTTTTTTCGGCAGTATTTATTATTATTATCATGCGATGATGGCAGTATCTACATCATTACAGAGTACTAAAAATAATTATATAGTAACAATAATTGTTAATAATAATAATATCATTATTATTATTATTTTGATCATTAGTTATTGTTGTTATTATGCTAATCATATAATAATTGATTGATTATTTCTTTATTATTATTTATTATTATTTATATTGATTATTATTATTATTAATTGTTGTAAAAGAGAAAAGGTGCCACACAATCTCCGCTCTGACAACTTCATATAGTGTCTTTTGAGAACCTGTAGAGTTTTCCCGTGATTGTCGCAGATTAGATTAGCAATAATCGAGATTATATCTACAAATGAATAAGCTGGCAGACGGCAGTGCACAATCGTCGAAGATATCGACGTCAAGTGCCAGTACGGGCGTCGTTGGTTCTAGGAAAATGTCTGTCATTGAAGGTATCCGTAAAAAGGCGAAACGGGAGTTGGAGTTTCAACTACACGCATTTGAAACCAAAAGCAGATTTGTTCGTGATAATGACGCTAAGAAGAAATTTACCCCATCTCGAAGAAATGTAAAGCTTAGCGCAGATGATGAAAAAGAACTACGAAAAGCAATGGCCCATGAAAGAAAAATTCGCCACGAAAAGCAAAGACTTTTGAACAGAAATAAGCGGCATAAAGTGACGGCAGAGGAACGCTTCCCAGAGTATTCTTTGGAAAATCCAATGGAAGACCCCGACAAAGAGAGAAAAAGTGTCCAGAAACGAAAACTGAACAAGCTACACCGCAATTTGGACATTAACTTTGTCCGAAAGTGCTTACCACGGTATAATGGCGACTTGTTCGGCACACGCAGAACCTATCTAGATGGAATATTGTACATGTCTAGAATGACAGCAGCGCAAGAACACAAATCCAGAAACCCTTGGGGGGATAGTAATCGTTTGAATGGCGAAGGGGGAGAGACTCGAACGAAAAAAATCGAATTCATAGATGAAAAAAGAAAAGTAGTGAAATCACTTTGTAACTTGTCGTGGCATGAATCGAATTGCGAAAAGCTAGTAAGAGAAGGTGGTTTGGAAGCATTATCAAAACTGTCGAAGATCGACGACCCTGAAATTAGGATCAACTGCTCTGTCGCGTTTCACAATCTATGCCGGAACAAGGACACACAGCGAAGTCTTATGGATTACTATGTAGTAGAATCGGTGGTTAATTTAAGCAATACGGATGGAGAAGCTTCAAGTGTAATTTTATCTCACTGTATTGCTGCTCTTAGCTGGTTGAGCGCTACCCCAGGATATGAAGCTTTACTAGTGCATCAAGGAGCTTTGAAAGTTTTGGATAAACTTATTTCTATGCCCTTAGAAGAGGAATTAGAGTTATTAGTCGTAAAGACGCTTTTAAATTTAACGACGTGTTTTGATGAACAAACATCGTATCCTGGAGTTGATAGTGTAATTAAAACATGCAGAGACGTGATGGCATCTGTGCAGATACCCTCGTCGTCAAAAATGTACGCGGCAAGAGCATTGAACAATCTTGTATTGTATGAGAATCATCGTGCCAGGATAATTTCGGAAGGCATGGTTAGGGATCTCTCAGATTTTCATGAAGAATTTGCATCCAATCCAGCCGTATCGACATCTGTTGTAGACGATTTAGAAGGCTCAATCGCGTCGACTCTAAATCATTTGTCTGCATGTACTGGTGAGCTAAAGGCCGCTGTTATTCGACAAAACGCCGTCCAATTGCTTGTTAAAATATCTAAATCCAGAAATCATAGTACTAGACAATCATGTATACTAGCTTTAAACAATTTGGCGATGGATACACACGGGGATGGTCGTGCAGCAGGGCAAGTTTTGGAGCCAGTTATTGCATTATGTGACTCAGAAAATTTTACGACACGGTTACGCTGTGCTGGCGCGTTGCGATCGATGTCGAAACAGCTTGGAAGTCGTAAGCAAATGATAAAACTAGATATATTTAAGGTGTTGAATAGATTGATTGATTTTGAAATTAATAGAGTTGATGGTAAAGACGTATGGAGTTTGATCACATCGCATTGCACAATAACTCTATGTAACTTGCTTCTGTACACAGACACCCGGACAAAAGCTCTAGAATGCAATACAGTTGAACGGTTACAAATGCTCATGTCCCGCACTCAACACAATGAAGAAAAGCAGAAATGCTGCAACACCATATACATATTGACACGTTACAACTCTAAATTGAACGTGCTTGTAACACCTGAAAGTTTACGTTTGTTACAAAATTTGCTGCGTGCTAGTAATGAATACGTTACAAAAGTAATTGTGAAAAGCTTGAGAATTTTATGCATGCACAAATCTACATGCAAACGTTTTCAAGCAGTTGAACCCGATCCAATTCCAGCGGTAACAAAGTTATTTTCCTCGTCTTCTGATGAGGTTGTTATTGATACATTGATCTTATGCTCTTTATTGGTTAACTCAACGACTGCTAGACGTCGGGTTGTTGATGCTGGAATAGAATCCATAATTCAACTATGCACCCACGATAATACTAAAATCCAAATGTGGGCAGCCGCAATCATAACCTCGTTGACTTTTGCACCATCCTGCCGCGTAAAGATTGTTAGGGCAGGGGCCACAAGAGGATTGAACATAGTTTCCAATATCAAGGATGACGTAAATTTGTCTCGGTGCTCCATTGCATTTTGCAATTTGTCTGCAGAAGTGGCTTGTAGGAAGCAAATGATAAATGAAGGAGTTGCAACCAGTTTAATTGCTTTAGCTAGTGCCCACCATGAAAGCATTCGCTTTAATTGCTGTAAAGCTTTATGCAATTTGTCGTGTGAAGTGTCAAGAGAAATCGATCTAGTCCAGGCTGGTGCTCTACCAGAGCTGATGATAACCGCTTTGGTCCGCTCAGAATATCCTATTACTAAACTCACCTGCATCAAAACTATCGCTAATTTGATTGCCGATGATACCATCGCAATGTTGCTGGAACAAGGTATGGCTTGGGCTATTACGGCTGCAACCACACCAGAATTTGCAGAAGCCGATGAACCACTTGAGGACGGTCTCCAGCTAGCTGGTGACATTTACTGCGTCCTTGCAAGTTATGAAGAAGGTATTCAAAAAATAATTGATGAATCGGGTGTTTTAAGGTCACTTGCAGTATTAATGAAGTCCAAGAACTCTACTACACGGTTTAACGCATGGAAGGTGCTGAAGGCAGCTTGTCGGCACCCATGTCAAAGTAGGCTAATGGAAGAAAATTTTTTGAATATTTTAACTTCTATGAAAGTAGAATCAGATTTGACAATCGCACAAAATATTAGTGCTCTACTCTCGTTCCTGTTCAGGGACAAGAATATTAGACGGATAATTGCAGCAGATGGTATTGGAGTAGTGAAGAAAATTTATCGTATTGACGACACGCACACTAGTATGCAATGTATGGAAGCACTTGCTAGGCTCTGTTGTGATAGTGCAACTACTGCGCTTGTTGTTAAAACTGGTGGCTTAGAAATGTTGCACGTTTTGTCGCTACGAAAATCCAAGCAAACGCGGTTTTTGTGCCTAAATTCGCTACTGCATGTAGCGTTGTTTCAAGAGAATATCGGTGCATTGATGAAGGAAGGCATGTTGCACGTCGTAGCGCAGTTAGTTGTTGGCGTTGACGATAATTCCATAGAGGAGTTGACAATGGCAATCGCAATTCTAAACTCGATGGCCTGGGGACATCCGCATGCATGCGTCGAAGGCTACGGCATAGTAAACTTGGATGGAAAAGTCTCTCCAGAGGATCGCTTACATTATAAATTGCTTCATGGCGGTATTTTGAAAATTGTTGATTACATATGGAAAGCTATAGATATCGATGAAATGAATGAGCATTTACAGCGGGACATAGCTTCTATTCTTGGAAACATCATTTACCACGAAAACAAGTATTATTCAATAATGTTAGAACAAGGGGTTTTGCCGATATTAACAATATTGGCAAAACTTGGTGATGAATACACGAAAGACTTATGCTTTACCTCACTACATAATATAGGTTTGCATAAACATGCACATATTCAGCTGATTGATGCCGGCGTTGTTGAAGCTTTGGTTGAGTTTCTGCATGAAGGTACAGACAATGCTCTACTGAAAAGACAAAATGTCGTTGCAACCCTATGCAATTTGTCTCACTGCTTAGATCGCGGCGAATTTTTGGTCGAGTGTGGTGTGTATGATTTGATGGTTGCAGTCGGTAATACGTCGGATAAATTTATCAGGAAGTGCTGTGGAACTATTTTATCCATCTGCTCAGTTCATGCAAAGGAGACTAAGGATGGGTCCGTCAGCGCATTGCTCGAATTGTGTCTACCGAAAGCGTCCGAAAAATCGAAAGATGAAACGATCCAATCACCAAATGTGAGAGCTTTTGGCACCCAAGCTGCCACAAAGCAAGAAGAGAATGTGCGACAGTTAAACGCAACGATGCCATTAAATGTTGGGAGTTGGGAATTATCGTATGACTATTTTTTGGAAAACTTTAAAACATTTACGAGTAAAGTGCCCAAAGCAATGCAGACAACGTTTGGAAATGACGATGAGAACGAAACATATGCATCAGTTTGGGCAAAAGAGGAAGCTGGATCAGCTAGTGGACCGTTACCACAGTTTCCAGAAGTTGATACAGGAAGTGACGACCAAATTGATAATCAAATCATCAATAGTGATAGCGACGATAACGCCAGCCCCGATGTAGAAATAAATGCTGTTGAACAAGAAGCTAGGAAATCCCAAGAACAAAAGCCGGAAGGTGTTAAATATGAAAAAGTGGTTCCAGTGCTGAAGGCTAGATGGTATGATGCAGTTACAGCAGTTACTGAGGTTGGGCGTAGAATCAATGTTGCTGATTCGTATTATAATTCCGAAGCGAATGAAGACTACGATTTGGACGACGATTTTTTTGATGAAGATGTTGAAGATCCCAAGACCATCCGTGAAAATTCAGGTGGTAAAACTCGAGAAGGAGAAAAGAGCACTCAAGCCAAGTTGAATCAAAGCAATGCAAAAAGACCATCAACTTCAGCAAAATCGATGCGTGAGAGACAAGTAAACACTGGCGAGTCTTCGTCTGCCATTGCCTATGAAAGGAGCAGTATAAATTCTAGCGACACTAGACTCCCTTCGTCCAGTGTAGAAGAAATCATGGAAATGAAAAAGCTGACCATCAAAAATACACCCAATAATCAACGGGTAAGGGATATCGACGATTACGACGAGAAATTCGAAGAGGGCAGTAACGATTCCAACGAACAAATTCACCTGTTGGGTGCAGAGGGTAGTCGAGAGGACGTGAGAACGCCGAGCCTTCATTTTGTTGATAATGCGAACTACGCTGGACTTTGGTCGGACACACCTAAAATTCAGTGGGAAAAACCAAGCAAAAAAAAGTAATCTAGGTACGTAGTATAAAAAATAGTTTCTTCTCTCAATGATGTGTTGTTATTTTTTAATTTATTAGTTATAGTGTGGTGTTTTAAAATTTAAAATTATTATTTATAATTAATAAAGTTTTTAATAACAACTCTATTATTATTCATTATCATTAATATATTTTTATTGTCTCCTTCTTCTTCTTATTAATTAATTCAAATTAATGTTTCATCACCTCAACTCACCAACAACACAAATATTATTATTTAGTAGTCCCTATTATTATCAATATTAGTGGCCTGAATACTGGCTACGTCACCAACAAGTATTAGTTAATAGTCCCTATTATTATCAATACTAGTGGGCTGAATACTGGCTACGCCAGGAGGTGAAAAAGCCAAAAAAAGACCAGGGCGACGACGGAAGAAGAAGAAATCTCAAATCGAATGTATGACGACGAGGACATATTATCTACACGCATACTCAGTGGACAATAATTAATAGTATAACGATAGCTATGCTCATTTCTACCATGCTCATGCACCCATGCTGCTTTTCTACCATACTCATGCACCCATGCTGCTTTGTCGTGCAGCAGGAACCAAATAGCTAGCAGTATTATTGTTCACAAATTAGAATGTTAGCTTCTATCAGTTATTTATATCGGCCAATCATCATAAAGGCTAAATAAGTTAGGAACATGTGAATTTTTTAGCATGAGATTGCGAGTGTAAGGTAACAAATAATATAAGAAAAAAAACAAAATTATCATCATAATCATCATTATCATTATTTGTTATTCATCATTACTAAATTACCCTATAAAAAAAAAAGAGATAGTTAATAATAAAAAATAAATAAATAATTAGTAGTAGTAGTATAACAACACGACACACGACAACATGGCGCATGGAATAAGAACTTACGAACATTGAACATGATATGAACGAACACTTATAAGTGTAGAGAAAAAGCGTTGCTTTGGGGACAAGTGCCACTGCCCCATGGAAAGAAAGTCCAATTCTATAGGAATGATGGAGGTGGCCAGGCAAAAATTTTTTTACGAGCCTTAAAGCTACCACGCCTATTAAGGGTATCGCGACTGATACATTTTATGAGTCACTTGAAGTATAAATCAGTTTTTAAATTGTTTCGCTTGCTTTTCATATTGCTTTTGGTTGCCCATTGGACAGGGTGTATGTTTTTTTTTCTATGTCAATTGGAGTCACCTCAGACCAATTTTTTTGGAATTGATAGAAGTTGGTGTGATCAAAACTATGAAATGACTTCTGTCAGGACGACAGTTGGCAAATGGTGGTACTCAATGTACATAGCCTTTCTGATGATGGTTGGAGAAAGCATTGAGCCGACTACAACGCCAGAACGTATATACATGGTCGCTACAATTATTGTCGGCCATGTGGTAACAGCTGTAATTATTGGGAGTATATCGGTCATAATATCGAACCAAGACTCCATTAGTGTAAAGTTCGCTCGCAAACTCGAAGCATTTCAAGCATCAGCCGAACTCCTGCACCTACCACCCGATATTGTCGCAAGAATAGAAGAATATTATGACCTGGTTTGGAGCTCACATAGAGCTTTATCAAATAAAGATAGTTTTATACATGATTTAAACCCTTGTAAGTTCAAGCAATTCGCTCCAAATATATGGTAATTTTACTAACAAGAATATTCACATGCGCACTTCAGCTCTCCAAACAGAAATTGCTATTTTTCTGAACAGGGACCTCATTGCTAGGAACCCACTTTTTGCGCATGCAAATGATGGAGTGATCTTAAGCATTGTTCGCGCTTTGAAGGGTAATATGTACTTGAAAGGTTCTTTTATAGCACACAAAGGTGAGCTGGGTGAAAATATGTACTTTTTAGTAGCAGGCGAGGCTTGCGCGTCGTTGAACGATAAAATTCTGAAAAAGTATGAGGTAGGATCGTATTTTGGAGAATTGTCTCTTCTACTGACAGATCATCCGAGATCTTGTGATTTGGCGTGTCTGTCTCACGTAGAAACCCGAGAGCTGGATCGTAATAGCTTTGAGAATATTATTAATGATTATCCAGAAATGAAGAAAATAATGATCGGTAAGTTCTTGGAATATACACTATCTTGCAGCGAATGCTTAAAACTAACTGCGTGGTATATATAATCACAGAGGATCTAAAAAAGAATCCTCACATGGATTATCACTTGTTGCGAAAATGCGAAGCGAGTCAGAGCATGATTGACATACCGACAAGGATCTCCAACCTAGAGCGAAAACTAGATTCGATAGCAGCACAAATGAATCTGATTACCAAATATGTGATGAAATGAAATGATCGAAACCAGCAGTAGCCCATGAAAGGAATGTATCATCTCGCTTTTCTCTTCATCATTATTATTATTCTCGTCGATCAAACAACACCTAAAAACGGTATACTATCGCCGGATCCAGCATACGTTCATAGGCAAAAGTGTAGTGTAGAGTGTACTGCAGAATTTCTTGATAGCGCTGAAAAGTACGCAATGATCATAATAGAATATACCTTTGATTTCAGATTTCTCTCCTCCTCTTCCCTTCTCCTTCTATATTTTTTGTCCAACAGTAATATGTATTATTAGTATTATTACTACTAGCAAGCTTAAGCTTCAACAAAACAAAAAACATTTTCATAATAATAATAATAATAAATAAATATAAATAATAATAAAAAATAGACATGCTACTTATACTAAGAAGAAAAAAAAAAAGAAAAAAGAAGAAGAGTAGTAGTAGTAGTAGTAGTAGTAAGAATGATGATGAGACGAAGAAAAGATGAGATTTGTTGTTGATGATGAAGTTGATGAAGTAAGCCATGTAACCCCCCAACACACATTCCTCTTCGCTCACTCCACTTTCACTTTAGGTAGAAACACGTATTCTGCATTCAGCGAGGCACAGAGTACAGCTGAGTCCCAACACGCACCACGAGATCACAAAGAGATATGTCGCATGTTGGTGTGAGCTCCTTCGGCCACCCCAACACGAATAGCGGACACTTCCCCCAAGGTGGAAATGTCAACGCTGTTGTTCACGCTACTGGGCAGGCAGAGGCGAGCGCTGGATTATCACGGGCATTCTCGCTCAATGATGGTCGTGGTGGGTTGCCTGGAGACATAGGATCTTCTACCGTAACAATGCGGCATCAATGGAGGCAGCATACTGTCATCAAAGGCATTATACCAGGTCCACGCTCGGGTGCTGCTTCCGTAGTTGTTGGTAATAAACTGTATGTTTTTGGTGGCTATGGTGGTAGTGGCCGTTTGGCAGACTTTTTCGAGTATGACTTTGAAACAAAAACTTTCCATGAAGTACACACTACAGGCAATAGCCCGGGCGTGAGAGAAAATAATGGTGTCGTACTTTACAAAAACAGACTGTACATATTTGGTGGCTATAATGGTAATGACTGGTTGAATGATTTTCACGAGTTTGACTTGCAGCAAAGAGTGTGGCGTAAGGTTGAACCTGATGGCGAGTGTCCGTCGCCCCGCTTCGGCTATGTCGCCGTACGGTTTGCAGATTCTTTTATCATTTTCGGTGGTTATGATGGTACTACGTGGCTAAACGATATGCATGAACATAACTTTTTGACCAAAAAATGGGCGCCCATTCACCCCACTGGAACAATACCGAGTGTTCGGAGTTGCCCAAGTTGGACAACGCACCACAGCAGTTGCTTTATCTTTGGTGGTTACGATGGCGTTCAACGTATGAACGACTTCTTTGAATATCGCTGTGATACTCAGGTATGGTCGACCGTGCATGGAAGTGGCCCAGTACCAAGTCCTCGCTACTTTCATGCTTGCATTATGTACAGGAACCAAATGTATGTGTTTGGAGGCTATAACGGTGCCCATCGGTTAAACGATATGTACTGCTTCGATTTCGATACTCATATGTGGGCTATTGTTGATTGCTCAGGAGAGCTACCTTCGGGGCGAAGTAGTTTAGTCGCGCAGGTTTACGGAAACTCTTTATATACTTTTGGTGGATACAATGGAAGGAATGTATTAAACGATTTTTTCGAGTTTCGGTTTGAGCCAGTGGCAATTCCACCGCCAACTTTAAAGCACGATATGAGGCGGCTGATAAATAATGAGGAACTAAGTGATGTCACATTTATTGTAGACAACAAACCTGTTTATGCTTCTCGCATACATCTAGCAGCTAGATCAGAGCACTTTCGTGCATTACTGTTCGGGGGTATGAAAGAAAGCGTAGGTGGAAACGTAAAGATCCAAATATCAGATGTACCATACCCAGTATTTGTGAAAATTATCGAGTTTCTTTACACAGACAATGTTACTGACATTGCCCCCGACATTGCAGTTCCTTTGTTGATGGCAGCAGAACGTTACTTGCTGGGGCGATTGAAGGGTCTGTGCGAGGACTCAATACGCAAATCGATCACCTGTGATAACGTTATTAGCTTATTCATGGCATCACATCGCCATCGAGCTACTGGTTTGAAGGAAATTTGCCTCGATTTCATCATTGACAACTTGGACACTGTAAAGAAAAGTAGAGGTTTTCACGTTTTGAAGGATGAGCCAGATTTGCTTATGGAAATCATTATGGTCGGAATATGAAAATGATAAATTATCAGACCGCGAAATCTATATAATAAATAGCGTTTGTACACATACAAATATTTCCTATTTTTACTCCCCTACTTCTAGACTTTTTCATTCCTTCTTTATCCACACATATATTACAGCATCTTTACATCCAACCCCTTGAGCACACTCTTTCGGTGAAATACTAAGCAGGTCCTCGCCGACTTGCATCTTTTTCTCCATCGAAAACCCATTTTTTTCAGCATATTTGCAAACCATCGCATTCGTTACCATGTCATTATCTCCCCCGTTTGTAGTTCCTCTTGGGATGTGGCATAGGACAAAGCGCTTTTTGCTTAGTATAGAGGCCGTAACAAATAAGGGGTTTACTATGTCTTCTTTGTAACAGACGTCTGCTGCAACAACTACATCATACGTTCCTGAGACTGCATCATATTTTGCCAAATCTGCGTTGTCACCCCAAGCTAACTTGGCCACCGAGGGGGGATTTTTCTCAAAATTTTGTTCTATGTTCTTTCGAACAAGGCTTAAAGCGAACCTGTCGTTGTCTGTCAACAGTAACCTGGAAACTAAGTCTGCAATTGCGAAACCCAAGATTCCACAGCCTGTCCCAAGTTCGACTACACTTCTACCTGTGACTAAGCTTTTCCCATATTCATTTTTATTTAGATAAGTTGCAAGCAATAGGCTACCAGGCCATGGGCAACGGCCAGAAATTTCTACGTTGGCGCTAGAAAGCTTTGCTAATATTTCGACAGGAATCTGTTCAGGAAGTGATTTGATGCTGAAAGTTTTCCCCGCAACGTGAACTTCTTCCTCTTCGTATTCAATCTCGTCGTCAGAGTCGGACAGCTGCAACAAGTCATCAGATACTTCGGCGCTCATTATAGCATCACACAGCCTACCCAATTCCTTCGTGTAGGTCGTTTTGCGTATCGACCTGTTCTCCACCAGCGTGTCGTAGGATCGATCGAATCACAATTTCAACAACAACACAACAATAATAATAATAAATAATAATAATAATAAAAAAAAAAAGAAGAAGAAGGAGGAGGAGAGAAAAAAGGAGAAGAAGATAGATGATCGCTGATGATGAGATGAGGTAGTATTATGCTGTGTACTGCTATATACTCAAGTGGTCTCCTGAGTAATGAGGAGGTTGGTAGTAGTGATATTAGAGGTGTTATAGTGTAGGGGTATAGATAGTAATTCATTGTTGTATGTTGTATAGCAGTAGAGCTTTTGAGCCAACAATATATTATGAGTGTATGCGACCAAAAAGAAAGATGAATTACTGTACTACCATCCATCAACCACTATGATTAATTAAGGGCAATAAAAACATGAAGTTACATAGGAGACGAGTGTCAAGTGCTCCACGAGAGTAACTCTAACTCGTAGTCCAGACATATGCTAAAATGTATATAGTAGTAGCTAGCAAGTAGTACATGTACAAAATAAAATACCAGAATCACAACATTGGACACATTTATTTATTATCCACTCTCTCTCTTCTTCTTCTTCTTCTACTTCTTTATCTTATTATTATACGACTGTAATTAATAAATTTTTTTTTATATAAAAATAATATACAATATAATAATTATAATAATAAATAAAAAAAAAATAATTATTTATTAAATTAAGAAAAAAAAATTAATAATAATATTATAAATAATTACTCCACATTCCACATTAATTATTACAAATTTATATCGACATGACCGACGATGACTGGAAACATAATAATCTTCCACTTCGCAAGACATAAAAGCCCAGAGACCCATACGAAGGAGGTAGAAGTTGGTCTTTTCTTACTAGTTTTATTTACCATGGCAAGTTTGATGCCAACTAGCCACATCAAGCGGCAAGCGAGTCGCTCGTTGGAAGAAAGGGTATTGCAAGACCAGTTGGACTTTGCAGACGACACAGTACATAGTCACAGCAAAAGCAAAGGGATAGTGCGAAAAAGTAGTTCTGGGCAACTTTTATTTCTTGAAGCGCTTGGAGTTGATGCGGAATCGCCGGCCAATCCTACTTTTCAAAATAGAAAAGTTCTAAAAGTAAAGGGATCTAGCCTGAATAAAATGGACAGTAACGGAAGCCAAACGATTGGAGATGCTGATATGTTAATTACACCTCAGCGCAGCTCCAGTAACAATAGTCTAAGTGGCAATTTAAATTTATCTTTAGGGCAAAACTCATTTGTAGGTTTAGATGCCGATAGTGTGGATGAAACTGGGGTAGAAAGAACGAACGAAGCGAATGATGATGGGGACGACTTTTTGAGTAACTTGGACAGCGCCTTCGAGGCTTTGGAGAACTATCAGGGTCACGATGAAGCTGGGAACTTATCAAAGCGCCCTAGTCTTGAAAGCCTGAATCTAACCAATAGCAGCCATAGAAGCATTAGCAATTCGAGCAACGGAAGAGATAGTTCTGGAAGGCCACTACCACGTACCTTTTCAAACAGCTCATCCGTCAACGGCGGGGGGTTGGGAGTTTTTCGGCAGGACTCCTTAGAAGTAATGGGACTTGACCCAGAAGATGTTGAGGCTTTTGGGGATAAATCAAATCGCAGCTCTTCGTATTCTTGGGGAGACCATGGCGATCAATTGTACGTTTCCATGATGGATGATGACGAGCTATTGGAAAAAGAATTCCAAAAAACTTCCGCTATTGTTGTAAACAGCGAATTATCTGATAATTTTGGCAATTTGATGAACACAACCCCCGATCCAAGTCCCCGAAATCGAGACTCAACACGCCGCCGAAGCTTTACGGAGCAGATAAAAGAAACTGTTGGAAAGACAGTTAGCAATTTATTTGGCACCAAGAATAAAGGTAAGGCCAAAAGTTCTCGGGGCAGTAACAGCCGTAAGAATGCAAAGCCAAGAAAAGGAAGGAAAAAATTAGTGTCGAAAACAAGTGCAGAGGTAAAAAGGATTCATACAGAGGCCCAGCAAAAGCATCGTGACCAAAACGCTGCGAAATTGGAACGCTTGAAAGCTGCGATAAAAATGACAGTAGATTTCGATGGCAAGTACAAGACCAAGCTGGGAAGGATGACAGAAATCGATTTTTATACAGCAGTAATAGGCATTGCCAACGATGAGACGGAGAAAGAAGTGGTGAGGCGAATATTGAAAAAAAGGGAAGAGCATGCTAAAAAGCGAAGTGAAAATCAGGGAGAAACGACAAAAAATAGGTTCAAACGCTTACGGGATCAGCAGAAACAAGTTCGGTTGGAACTTCAAAAAATTGTTTGTATAAAGCCTATCAAAATCACAAAAGCGAGCACGTTAGACCAAGCTGCAGAATATTTGGAGAAAAAAATGGGGATGAGTCAATCTGGCTAAAAGCGAGATATAATGCCTGTATGATACTTGTATTTCTGTTTGATACGTTATGTGTTTTTTTTGTACTCTCACATCTTCTGTGAATTGTCATACGTATGTACGTTACCATAAAAGGTTTTTTTGAATATACTTGTACTTGTATATTAACAAATTACGACTCCTAATATAAATTTGTTACCCAGGTCTGTAAGACTCTACACGGGCATATACATATATGTGTATACGAAGTATGTATATATATATCTTTCTAACGCAAAACCCACCCAATATGGTTTTGTAGAAAGTTAATCTTAAGAATCTCTTCAATGAACCCAAGAAGCGCAACGAATGATAAAAAGGTCACTTCGAATTCTTCTACAGACAAAATATATTAGCCATTTTTCGAAATAAAACAAATTTGAGAGCGAGTGCTGCGACTACTTTAGACCACTATTTAAGATATGCCTTATTGTTTTTGTTACATACGCTTCTCCCTTTCACTTAATACCCTTTCCGTAAACTTCGCTAGCAAAACTTGGTGCTTCTCATTATATGCATCACTACCACGCTCGCAATCATCAAAATAACCGCGTTGCGTCATGTGATCGCAAAATTTTCCAAACATTTCAATATCTCTTTCATTTAACAAATCAAAGGGTTCATGCGGCTTCGAATTTTGCTCATCGTATTCTTCTTCATTCTCATCAAGTAAATGCTCCGCCTCTGCTGCAAATATACCTTCTTCGTTTAGAAAAGCACTGTCTCGTTGCAAGCTGAAAAAGCTAATACCATTATTGTTCAAACCATCGCCTACCTTCATATACCCTATACCATTCGACCGGAACATGGCAGGCAATTTCTTCATGCCGCCGCCTTCATTTTTCATTCTCGGAAACCACTCGTTGTGGTCACAGGTGGGATGAAAAATCACCGACACAGCACCTGTGCAATGGTGAAAGCCTCGCAACGCGTCTATTAAATTTATACAGTTGGCTTTATTCATACGGACTTGCTTGGTGTCTCCTACGACTCTAGTCTCTAAATTATCAGCCGGAATTACATATCCGTTAATGCTAGAAAATTCAATCCAGAATCTACCAGTGTGACTGTCATCATCGTGGTGATCTCCCTTATTTTTTATCTTTGCTATCAGCACGATGTCTTGATCTTTGTCAACTGCTGTTTCAATAAGACACAACATATTCTTTTCTATAGAATCCTGTCGCGACTCGTTGTCATGGTGGCAAAAGAGCGACGTATCACCGTTCATGCCCCCGAACCAGACTACCAAGCTCGAATACGTTCACTTACTCCCACGAGTATCCTGCGACAATTGGGGACTACGTAGAGTTAGTGAGTGTCCAAGCCGTTCATTTGTCTGAAGGCTATGCATCGCCCGTTCCCCGAAACATGCAATTACCATCCCAACTCCTCCAACTCTACTACTACTACTACTACCCAAAAAAAAACAACAACACAACAACTGCTCACCACTGCTATCACTTTTACTGCTTTAACTTGAATTAATTATTTTAAGAGTGGATAATTAGCCTTAGTTTTATGTCACATTATTATTTCTTATTTGATGATTTTTTAGATTTAGTAGATTGATTCTTCAAATAATATAATATAAATAATAAAAATTGAAGAAGAAGAAAATAATAAAATAATAAATAATAATAGTAAAAAAAATAGTAGTGCTAGTAGCTTAATATGAAATATAATAATAATAATTATTATTATTTTTTATTATTGTTCGTTGAGGTTTTCTCTTTGTTGTTGTTGTTCTACTACCACGAATCGTTACGTCTTCAACCACATGCCACATGAGCATGGATGCATATGCCTAGGTATCAATTACCTCGCGCACCTCGGAACCCTTTCGGAAACAGGGGGAGTGACATGTTTGCTAAGTACAAGAGCAGCCGTTATGCCCCGAAGAAATCGCGCGCTTGGCATTTTAGGGCCGCTCTGCTGAGCATAGTTCTACTTGTGCTTTTCGTGTGGTTCGTTTCAATATTGAGATTACTCACTTCGAACGATCAACATCCAATACAAGATAGAATAAAAAATAGTCAATCAATTAGTAAACAAGGCCCTCAAATAACCTACCAGGAATGGATGCGGCGTCGTCAGAATATAACTCTGCAGCCACTGGAATCAATTAAAAAAGTAAACACATCTGCTTTGGGAAAATGGGTATTTAGGAAGACTAAAGACGGGCGACCACATTACTTAAACCTGAAAACAAAAGAAATAAAATGGATAACCCCCCCAAAAAATTTACAAGCATATATAGACGAACAGCGAAAACAAAAAGATGTAGAAGGTGGGGGTGCTTTGAGTTTGATGGATGGTTTGCTGAAATTGCGCGTTGAGACCGACAAAAAAATGCATGGTGAAAATGATGATGATGACGAAGATGAAGACGAAGACTCGACAAAAAATAAGGATGGGACGTATAAGGCATTGCGGCCAGAAAGTGCAAATGACGACGACCCAAATAGTGGCGGATGGGTATATTCGCCAAGGCAAAAAAAGTTGGATGAGGAGAAGAAAAAAAAGGCCGTCAGTGGCAAAAAGGCCGAAGAAGCGGCGAAGGCGAAAGAAAAAATATTGGAGGAGGATAGGAAATACAAAGAAAAAGTGGATAAAGAGAATGGAAAGAAAGATAAACTAGCACCTGGACACATACACGCACGCAAGGGCGAAACAGCAAAATCAATAGTTGCAGAGTATCTAGCAAAATTAAAGGAAAATCACGTGAATTATAATCAATGAATAATTAGAAAGGAATCCCACGCATTGTCCCAAGACTGTGCACAAGGCACAATGCTAAATTTTACATTGTATTCTAGATTATTTTTTTCGTGTTTTTAATTTAAAATAAAATATTTTTGCTAAAGGAACTACTTCGTAAAAAAAGATCTCTACAAGTTCGACGACACGTTTATTTCTGCTTTCTATAATTCATCTCTTTGCTTTTTTGACTTTTTTAGCTTCTCGTTTTCTTCCTGTAACTTCTTCATTTCATGCTTCAAAATGTCTACCTCACTAAGTTTTTGTGTCGGGGACTTAACTTTGCTGATCATATGCTTATTATTTTGATACTTCTCCCGAATGATTCGTCTATGCGCCATCTTTCTTTCATGGATCACCTTATGGTGATTGTGAGCTATTTGGTGCGAGTATAAGTAATATAGCACTCCAGCAACTGAGAAGAAAAATATGTATAGAAATGCTTTTGCATACGGCGGGGGATTGAAAATTTGTTTCCTCACTTTCCGTTTGAGGTACAAACTTTTGCTTGCATCATACCAAATTCCGTTTAGTCCTTCTCGTGGCGCTTTCTCGCGCTTCGAGGAAGCAACGGGTTTTATCTTTCTTTCCATAGTCCTTTACATTAAATACAAGGTGCATGAATCGACTCCTTATATAATCCTTTCTCGTCGGCAAGAAGATAACAGTAGCGTGGGAGAGGTAGAGGGATAGATGGATGAGTAAAAGGGCGACGACGGGGAAGAAAGAGAGTATTATTATTATTATTATTATATTTTTTAGAAGAAGAAAAATAACAGAGGAGGATAAGGAGGAGATAATTTATCAGACGACACAATTAGTCCATTTATAAAAACAATTATTTCGAAATTTTACGATAATTTAAAAATAATCTATTACAGAGTATTATATTTTTTGTTTCTCTTCTTTCTTCTTCTCCTTTCTTCCTCTCTGCTAATGTAACTAATTTTGTTGTTGGCATTCAGCAAATAATAAAAATGCTGTTGGCTATTTTTCCACCCCCTTACGCTGTCGAGCTTTCTGTTTTATTATCACTTACACTGATTAGTACGTAGCATTAAATAAAATGAAAGCAATAGAAGAAGAAGAAGAAAAGGGAAGAGGAAAGAGGAGATAGTGGATGATTTAATAGGATGGAGAAGACTACATGATACTGTACTTCGTTGAAAAAGTTATGGCATAATACCACCACCAGTGGTCTAATATCATTAAAATAAATTATCTCAGTTTTAGGTACAGATTTCTTCTTTAGATAAATAATAATAATAAATAGATGATTATTAGAAGAATATTTTTTCAAAATGATGTTTGTTCACTGTCGCTAGTTTGCAATTTCGCGCTTTGGCAGTGATCTTTTTATATGTACATAGTAAGTACTCTCATGTAAACAAGGAAGCATCTACTTTCACCGCATTACCTTCATTAGTATCCACGGAGTTACCATCGCCAGCTTCATCAGACACAAACAGACTAGAATCGATTTCTAAAGCAACTGAATCTACACCTGCAGTGTCATCGTCGCCGTCGTCCTCATCATCGCTAAGAGTCTTGCCCTTATGCTTTTCTGTGATTGCGCTTTCATCGTCAACAAATAAATTGGCATTCTGTTGATATAGCATGCGTCCACTAATGACAGGCCCCTTCTTTTTCTTATCCTTGTCAGACTTCTTGCTATCCTTCTCCAACTTTGCTTCTTGAGCCTTCCTTAACTTTTCTTTTCGCTCTTTCCTCTCTTTGAGCCATTTAAAGAAAGACTCTTTGGTTACAGGAGTACCACCAGCTGGCATTTGAGATCGTTCCTCTTCGATCAATTCTTCGATCGGTATGCCCCCCTTTGCTCGCGTAGCTTCCCTTTCTTTTTTTTTCTCCAGCAAAAATTTAGTCAGATACGGGGTTGCTTTCGTGATAACTGTCTTCCCTGGAATTTCCTCTAAAAATACCGTCCGTGCTAATCCTTTATCGCTGCGCACAATGGCAAGCGGGTTCCGAATATCTAACACGTTATCCTTTTTAAAACTATCCCCCCACTTTTTTGCTAAGTCACCCTTCACAATAAACCAGATCGGATATTTCGTACTTCCATCAGCTAACTGAACATATAAATGCTTTGACCCGTCCTTTTGCGTCGTTAGCATGGCATCTCGCTTGATGTATTGTGCTAGCACACGCGCAATATCCATTTTCTTCTCGCACTCTTTTGCCTTATCAAGCTCTGTTACAGGTACTAAAAATGCTTCCTTCATTTGCCTTTCATTTTCCTTTTTTGCCTTCTCTTCTGCGGCTTCCTTCGCTTTCCTGGCCTCTTTTTTTGCTTTTTTTGCGTTCTGCAGAGCAGCTGCCCCCTTGACACCTAGTAACTTTCGCAACTCAGCGTCTTGTTTTGCTTTTGCTTTCTTCGCTCGACGTTTTTCAGCGTCAGCAGCGTCTTGAGTTTGTCCTTTTTTTAGAAGACCAAGGTTCTGCTTCTGAGTATTTTTCATATCTTGAATATACTTCTGGACCTTTTTGCTTTTATTCTTGTTTTTCATCCCAAAAGTTTTGTCAATAACAATTTTTGGCCCACTTTGTGCAGCCTTGGCTTTCTGAATCTTGCTCACTTTCTTCTTCTTGGCCTTCCCACCTTTACCTTTTTGAGGCATGTTGTTTTTTTTAGTGTGTTGATACGGTCCAAAACAAACAAGCTATGGAGTTGCTTGTGTATATTTAGCTCTACAAGAAATAATTAAAATCTAATTGTTTCGTCTGAGAACGTTGACGCCACTCAAAATTCCTTTCGAATGTATTGCGGTCCCAGTGTGATGTGGGACCTTGCACAATACACAACCAAGTAGACAAGCCCCCACATTAACATCTTTCAACATGATCCATCCTCGTCGTCTTCTACTACTCAAACAAATAATAAAATCATCATCACATTATTCCTCGTAGTAGACTCTAATAATTACTATGGTTGAATAATAGTAGGCGGCAAGAAGACACCACAGCAGGCAGATGAAGAAGAAGACGAAAGATCAATAGCGCTAGTATAAATTAAAATATAATATCGATGCACCTGATAATTCATATAGTGTAACAAATATACCTAAATACTAGCAAAAATGGGTGGTCGTCGGGATCCATAGTCCCTCATAGAAGTCACTTCTTCAAGATTATTAAAACGTACTTGGTTTGGTGACTATACCTGAATCACTACACACAGCCTGAAGAAGCGTACCCGCTGAGAGCACAAGCTTGTTTTAAATTTAAACGTCCACATAGCTTGATTCGCCTAAAAAACGTACACAAAGCTCATGTAATCATCCGCCCAAGAAAAATCAAGACTTTGATATGGGTTGCACATTTTATTATCCATCACCCGATTAATATGTTTTTCATTTGAATCTCGCTTAATATTTTCAAAAGTTTTGGGGCCACAAATGTTGTGTTGGAGCCCTCAGGTGTGTACAGCGTTACCCCACGCCTACTGAGTTCAGCCATTGAATTCATGTATAGCGAAAATTGTTCTAACACAATATTCTTGTCATATATAACGTAAACAGTGTATTTCGAAGAGTTCTCTTGCGAAAACTTGTACACAAGTTTTGACTTCAGTTTGCTTCGATTTATGCCCTTGAGCAAGCGTCCATGATATTGACTGTATTCGGCTTGAGTAATATCTTCACTAGTTTCATAGTGGCATATCGAATCGGGAGAAACGATGCCATCGCTTTCTGATTTATAACTAGCCCCAGCATTATCTTCTATCATTCCCAATCTGTATACATGTATTACGTTTCTTTTACGAAGGCGACGGTAAGAGTAGTATCTCTGGTATGGAATCAATGTCGACATTTCCATCATTTTTTGCTGCTGCCTCTGCAACAGCTCTTGCAGCACCAAATAATGTCGCAGCAATAGAGCTGAATATTGCACCGATGATTAGAATACTTATCGATACCCAGAAGTACACTTTGTCGCTGTGAAACAACCCTATGGTAACCAGGACATCTGTGCCGATATCAAATATGTGTAACAGTAAACTCGAGAGGATTGAAACATAAAATACAATACGAACGGACATGGTATCCCCGTGTGTAATTTGTATTTAAATCGAGATATCGTGCACTGGCGTTGCGAAGCGTCAAGGACAGTTGGCCCCGATTCGTGGATGCCGAGCGGGTCTCCGACAGCAGCCAAAGAGCCAAACGCCAAACATGTGTGTACGTGTGTGCTTCTGTGTAACGTTGTTGTGATTGCTGCGACGATAGTATTTTTTATTATTATTATTAGTGCTATATTATTATTTATTTATTTATTTATTATTAATAATAAATATTAACCACCCTCCTCCTTCCTCCTCGTTTGTGTATTAAAATAATTAATTATTAATAAAGAAGAAGAAGAAGAAGTAGCACTAGTGGTAGCTAGGCTAGTAGTAATAAAAAAAAATTATTCGTGAAGTTAAAGTATTATAACAAGTAGTGGTGTTGTGTTGTGGAGGTTGTTGTTGCGCTTTCTCAACACATAGTGGTAGCTAGTAGACCTAAAAAAATTTTATACTACCAGTAGCGGGCAAGTGCTAGCGCAATAATAATATTTTTTTTTATTAATTAATTTATTGGCTTGTCTTTCTTCTGTCTTCTTCTTCTTCTTCTTCTTCTAATAAATAATAATAATAATAATATATAAAATAAATAAAATAATAATAAAAATAAATAATAATAAATAATAAAAAAATAATAAATAAAATAAATACTAATAAAAAAAAACACACAACAACAACAACAACAACACAAAAACACCAGCATCCTCCTGTATATGTATCGGTAATCTATTTCAAGAACTCGCACTAAACTCGCTCGTCTTCCTGTAAAAAGCCACAAGGTCCGGATTTCGCTAGATACACAAAAGTTACTGGCAGATTTCCCGAAAGAGGATTTCGGGCCTGCGTTTACTCTGACCTTGGTAATGGCAGGCCTTCTGGAGAAATTGTCGTTACTTGAAACCAACCAAACCAACCAGTTAAAAGTGTCCAGCGAAGCGACACTAAGATTGTGTCGACTTGCTCGTGACGCTATTCTGATAATACGGCGATGCTACGAAATTTTTCCTGGGTCCATCAGTTTTTCATTCAATGGGGGTAAAGACTCTACAGTAGTGCTACACTTAATGCGCATGGCATTAGCTGAAATACGCAAATCGTCAGCTAGCGACGGAAGCGCTCGCGACACATTTTTAACTTCCAGTTGCAACAATACATTTACTGATATCAAAGCTTTTTACTTCAAAAGTAATGAATGTTTTGAAGAGGAAGCCGCATTTATCGAAAGCACAAATAACACGTTTAATGTTGATGTGAAATATTTAGATTGCGCTTTCAAAGATGGCCTTAAAATCTTGAGCGAAGAAGATGGCGTTAAAGTCATTGCGATGGGTACCCGTCGCTCAGATCCCCATGGCAAAACTTTAGAAAGACTTTCGCCTAGTAGTCCTGGATGGCCGAATTTTTTGCGATTAAATCCATGTTTAGATTGGGAATATGACGATATTTGGAATTTTTTGAGATTGTTTGAGATACCATACTGCAAACTGTATGATCAAGGATATACATCTATCGGGAGCAAGACGAATACGATACCGAATGACGCGTTGAAGGTGGGTGAAAACAAGTATAAGCCTGCGTACATGCTGGAAGATACTTCTACAGAAAGGGTCGGGTCTCGTAAATAGCCACGCGCTTGTGCATAACTTTATAAAGTTTGTAAACAAGTAAAATATAGCCTAGTTATATTTGAGAACTAAAAGTCGCTCATTTCGTGGTACGTTTCCTTCCAATTTTTTGGGGCTTCATAGTTTTTCGATTTCATATACATTAATAACTGTCTTGTCGGCCCATCTCCTTGATAGATCTTACTAGCCTCCTGTAACAACTCTCTTGCATTTTGCCACTCACCATCTAAATACTGCTGGATTCCTAAGTTATACTTCTGATAAAATGCTGTAGGTATTGACCGCCGCGCTTCGTCAATTTGCCTAATAATATCGGCACTGCCCCATTTTATAGGGCGCTGCACTTTTGCAACATTTTTATACCCACCATCAACCTTTCTGTGAAGTTCGCCGCCTTCAACTTCATCATACTGTGGCTCTAAAAAGTTCGTGACAGGATCCGTGATATCGAATGTGTAAATAGTCATCGGTATTTTAATGTTATCCCCTTCTTCACTCTCTCTAAATAGCCCTGGGACTGAGACACGGTCAACAATACGCAAAAATTTTCTTGCTTGAGGGGACATAAGTCCAACAAGCCAGTGCGAAATATTAACTGGAGTATTGAATATCTTTGATCCCGCCTCAAGACGGTCTGCCATATCTACATGAGGAGACAGATACGTACAATCAATTTTGTATTTCGAACCAATCGCGCCTTCTATACACCAACCACAGTGTACCCCAAAGCCCATTTTAACCCGAAAATTGGGGCCAAAACGATCACGTACTGTATCTCGATTTCTGTACTGGCTCAAATTCCCACTCATGTTGGCCATTGTCAAATCATTACAAATTTTAACAGTAGCAGCAAGGACACTGTCTGCCATCTCAATGGTCGTCAACTCACGCTTCTGAGTGCCCCCCCCCCCAGCATGTGGAGGGCATGTTATATGCTTTAAAATTCCCCTACCAATGCCATCAGATGCATCGCGATATGCAGAAAATCCCGGAATTTCTCCGTCCTGTAGCTTCCAAGACAATAAAAATGCATCGCCGACATTCTTATTAGCAATACCGTAGTAGTTTACGACAATATCATGCACAAGCGCCCCAATTTTATTCACATACACCATGACTTCTTCTTGGAGACACTCGGTAGTATCTGTAAATTTTCGTATATCGCAAAACATATAACATGCTGTAATTTTCTTGCCGGGAATAATTGGATCAAACTTTCCAGTGGATAGGTTTTGACGTATTATTTCAGATCCAGCTGCACCAAAACCAACACGCATGAGCGCACCTACTTTGTTTAGTGTTTGCTCAATTATTGCCGTCTCATATCCTGCGTCATTGATAGAAGTTGGTTGTTCCAACTGCGGTGTTGCAAGTGGATCCTTTGCTAGTTGCTTAACTACGGAAGTCATTCGCTCAATGGGCCCAACAACGTTGTCATTTGCATCGCGATGAAACATTATAATGCCGCCACCTAAGATGAGCATGACACATAGAGTCTTCATAATGCTCAACCCAGCCATTAATTTACTGTCTGCACTAGTATCAAAGTATGCTTGGCTAAAACAGCCTCCATATCTTGAGGATACTACTCCATAAGGAGACTTGTAATTCGAAGTGTCCACGGCACAATAGTTGTTAACACCTTTGTTCCATGGGTCTATGACAGACTCATTTGTCAAGCACGGGATGTAGCAGCCAGTAACACTCACCTGTATATATTCGTCAGTTCTAAATATTCTCTCGATATCAGCATGGTTATAGTATAGCTTTTGAAAACTCCAACCAGTCAAAGGATCGATTTCTAATGTAAACGGGGCCGTCCTGTCCACTTGGCCGTCTGCATCTAGTGGTTGAAAACGCAGCGCTTTCATCCACTCGTACAGTAAAGATCGTTTCCAAGTGCGAGGGCAGTTTTTTTCACAAGTCTCAATATATATTAAGTTCCCTACATAGGATGCATAGTCCGTAAGCGCATATTTTAAATCCCTTTCATGTAACTCCTTCGAATAATTGAAATCCTGTGACATTCGGTGCAAATTTCTTAAACCGTATTTGTGATAACTATTTTTACTTAATGTGTAAGAGTTATCAAAAGAAGGCAGAAACAAAATTATTAGGAGAACCAAGGTAATAACACGCTTTGATGTTGATGTCAGTAATTTTTTGCCGACTTTACTAGGTTCTCCAACCATTTGATTCCAGCTTTCACCTGCAGTTGCAACATTGGGCAACGAGGTTGGTAGCTGATTTCTAGTCTCTACACTATCGGCACTCCATCCTCTAATAATCTTGTTGTCGTTCCACCACAGACGATAGTGTTTGAACAACTTGACCAATCGAACCATTCTTATCAGACGAATTACCCTGAGCATACGTGTTGCTCTTGTCCCTGCTCGAGTCGCTCTGCTGGCATTCAGCACTGAATTATTTTCAGAATTACCAGAATCATCTCCTAATGCCTCAATAATTGGTATCCAAAGCCAAGCTATGTCGGGCACAAGAGAAAATGTTGATACCACATCCAACCAAAAGATAAACCCCCAAAGATAGTATTTTCTTGCGTAAACACTAACAATTATCTCTAGTACAAAAATTATAAGTGCCGTAAAAGATAAGGCATAAAATATGCCATCACTTTCCTTGGTGTACGCGGCTAGGCGAATATCGTCGCCGAAAAGCGCGTATAGAGTTACAAGTGTTATAAATACTCCCCACTGCTTTGATTCTACCCAAGCTGCAAAGAGAGACTTCCGGCTATCCAACTTGTGCCTTCGCTCCTTAATCCTACGTTGCGATTCACTCGAGTTACTACGAAAGCGGTGGCCTCCTGGCTTGTTACCAAGTATAACACTTGTGTCCAAATTACTAGCACTATTTCTATGCTTCGAAAATTCTCCAAAAGATTCTTCTGGGCTACCACGGTAGTCTTCTTTGGCATTCAAACTTGGTATTGGGCTATGTATATTCCACTCCTTATTTGTACCCATTTCGATGCCCCGAGCGACATACTCATGCTTTTTCTCCATCCAATATATTTAATTTGCACCCAACTGGAACTACAAATATGTTTCAAAAATGTTTGTTTGCGTGTCAGAAGCTGGCCAAAGACAAAAAAAGGATCCCGTACATTTATTCTATTGTGATGGCGAAGTGAAGATGGTGGGTAGGAACAGAGGTGACGACAAAAATAATGGAATGCAGTCCCAATGTCTGTTGTGTCCGTCGTCGTCTTCTTCTATATAATAATCCTAAACTTGTTGTATAAATTATTTCTGTAGTATAAATATAGGGTGTGCTTCTCTTTCAAATAATAAAAGTGTAATTACAATTGCGGTGAGCAGGAGAGAGAAGAAAACAAAGAGGGAGTAGTAGAAGAATTTGCTGTTCTTTACAGGTAGTTAGAGAAGAAGAACAAGTAACCATTATCACAAGGGAAACAAAAACAATCATGAACATGGTAATCTTGAGGTGGGTGGTAGAGACAATCATCTTGTGAACTAGTCTGTATTTATAATATAGGAGTCGGACTTCTTGGTAATCCCACCTCGTCGGATTAATTGGGGTGGACGAAATGCAAGGACTATTGCTCCACAGTCTTTTTCATTTGATGAAGTACGCCCAAACTATAAAATATTCTAATTCATAGTGATTATTATGGCTATGATGTACAGCAAGTAAATGGATGTTTAAAGGTGCGTACACAGCATAATTCCACTACTACTACATTTTTTTGTTACTATTATTCATTATTGAAATTATTATGGTAGATGACAACACCACACAGAGGGGAGAGGATAAAATAAATTATTTTATTTTTTTAGCAGAAAATATACTCTGATTATTATTAGAAGACAGAGGAGTAATAAAGAAATAATTATAAGCAGTGTTAGTGTAATAATGATGGTGGTGGTGTATTATTGTCTTCATCTCCTCCTCACACACTTCTTTTTTATTATGTTTTGTATATAATATTATACTTCTCCTGTTCTCTTAGTTCGGGTACGGCAAATATGCATATATGACGTTGGATTGAATAATTATGCGCACATCGCATCAGGAATTTCTGTTTAGTTAAAAAATCTCGGGCTTGATTTAATATGCCTTCTGCGCACTTCGAGTTCGCCTCACCAAATCGATCACGGAGCGGGAGTTTTGGGTCGTCTGAGGAGGCAGTTGAGAACCGTAAATTTTCAATTCAACTGTATTTTTACAATATTTGCACAGCTGTTCTTACATCAAAATATTACACAGGATTTATGACGGCCTTAACTATCTTTGTTTTGTTTGCTGATGACGTGAGACTAGCATACTTTGCTTCATATTCTGACAATTTGTTTTTTACAGCATTTTTTGTTTCATTTATATTATTTCTCTTTGAAGTTATTTTGTATTGCGCCGTCGAAAAAGGATATTTTCTGCCCTACCCGTCCTTTTACTTTTGGTTAGACACATTGGCAGCATTTTCAATATGGTTGGATGTTCCGTGGCTATGGAATCCAATAGATGCATTAGAAGCCCAAAATATGAGATCAGATGCTCTGATGGCCGGCAAAGCATCCAGAGTGGGTACTCGAGCTGCAAAAATAGTACGTATAATTCGGCTGCTTCGGATGGTAAGAATTGCAAAATTTTTGTCGTATGAGCAGCGATCGAGCGTATTACATCGTGCCGTAATAAGCGATGTTGGCAGGAAGAATGAAAGGGAGAAAGCGGATACAACTCATGGTAATAAAGGACAATTAGAGGAGGATTCTTCGATTTTACGAAGTCCAAGTTCAACGGATAGAAAAATATTTGAAGGAGCTAATCATCCTGCTGATAGTGAACCCAGTATTGTCAGCCAAAAACTGACAAAGCTCACCAACAGTCGTGTTATTTTGATCACTCTGGTTTGCATATTTTTGTTTCCATTCTTCGATGTAGAGTTTAATTCGTCGCTAAGACACCAAGGCGAAATTTACGGCCTTGTTGAACTTCATAGATTACCTCAAAAATTTTGAAGGCTCCTCCGAATTATAGCGGCCCAAATATCCCCACTATTTATCGGTACCCTATATCTGTATCGTAGTAAGCATGGCTGGAGTATGATAAAGACCGCATCTTACCATGTTGGCAGTGTACCTGTAGTCTTTCATGTACAGTGATGAAGAGGAAGCAAATAAATAGTGAGGCTGATCATGGAAAGAAGTTGCCTTTCTTTTTTTTTTCTCCAACTACTCAGGATAATAATAAAATAATAAGGAGACCTGAGTTTAATGGACTGGTGTGATGATCACGACGACTTATCGTGTGTAATGTACAGCGTTGAAGAAGATATGATGAATAATATGATTCTACTACCACTCTACAACATGAGACAACACACCACCACCACCACCACCACCAAATTATTATTATATATTATACATCTCCACCATGTCTACACACTTCAAGATCCTACCACTACTACTACTACTAGGATGACGACAATAATAATATAAAAATAATAAAACACAATGCCAACAATAAATAACAAAGAATGCTTGCGAAGACGCCAGCAACATCGACACTCTATGCAAAATCGGTGTACATCGAGAACACTTGTATTGATAGCAATTGTTAGAGAAGTCACAATCATGCATTTAATGTACCACATCGATGAAAAAACTGGCAATAGAGTGTACACTTTGAAGAAGGTTGATCCCAATCAACAAGCAACTGTCTCAGCACATCCAGCTAGATTTTCACCAGACGATAAGTTCTCCAAGCAGCGCATTAAATGTAAACGAAGGTTTAATCTTCTGCCAACACAGCAGCCAAGGGATGGGTTTTAAATGGATCTGTAGGTAAATGTTTCATGAGAATTTGTTTCACCTGCTACTTGTCTGTATGCTCGGTATAAGGCGGGCAAGTAAGGTGCAGTGCTCAAGGGTTTGCCGCAGGATATGTTGTATAATATATATTAACTTTAAAAAACAGATGTCGTTTATCGCGATATGCTTAATAACTTCTTGGAACCGTAGGTCGAAAAGACCAGGGGCTATTTGTTACTGAGCTGGCGGCAGCCGTTCCAGCCTTTTGGCGCTTTCCCATCAGCCGCTTCAATAACCTTAAGCAATGCCATCGAGGGACCATCTGTAGGTTTTTCGACTAGGACTTTCCTGAAGCATTTTAGAGCCTTTTCCCATACTCCTTCAAGATAATATTCTAAACCTTCTTGAAACATTTGCACGGTCACCAACGATGTTTTTGATCGTATTTTAATCAAGTCTATGTTGGTTGAAAAGTTAATCGCTTCTTGTCGTCCTCTTGCGTCGTATTTTGCCTCTAGAAAGTTTATCGAAGACATACCTTGCAGATCAAAAACATACAAATCAACCGGTATCGTACTCCCTTTCACCGTGACACAATCTATTTTTCTACACATTTTCCTTGCGGCATCTGATAATACACCGACAAAAGACCCAGATAGCAATAGATCGCTTCCATATTGCTTTGCCGCCCCGGCTAACCTTGCTGCTAAATTTACGTTAGGAGACAAATAGGAAGCATCGATTTTATGCTTTGAGCCAACTGCCCCTTCAATCGCCCAGCCAAGGTGAATTCCGAATCGTACTGTTGCATCGCACGCACCACCGAGGGATGCCACAAGGGCTGGGTTATGCACGAACTGCGCAAACTGGCCATTTTTATTTGCAAGTTTTAGATGGACACGAATTTGCAAAATAGCTGCTAGCGAACTTTCTATCAATTCTAGCGATGATAATTTTCTACTTCTTTTACCACCGCCTTTTAAGATCCTCGGTTTGCAAGGTAAGAGCCTAGTAAGTGTGCCCCTACTCCCGTCGTCTATTTGTTCCAAAGTTTCTCCATTACCGATACGCCATGCCAATAAAAATGACGATCCCGTGTTCTTGTTCGCAGCCCCGTAATAGGTATGCACACTCTTATGCACAATGCTCGCGACCATATTTATGTACTGAATCGCACTTTCTTTTAATGAAGACATAATTTTAGTGTAGTTATCTATTTGAGCATATACAAAAACACATGTAACTTTTTTCCCTGGTTCCAGCGTTTTCAATTCGCCGCGGCCCATATTTTTCGCAATTATGCTTGCACCGGCGTGGCCAAATCCTACCTGTAAAAGACTTCCAATCTTCGTGAAAGCCTTTTCTAAAATTACAGTCTCGAATTCATCTGGAGCAGAATAGTTATACCCAACTGCAAAATTGTTTAAGGAATCAAGTGGGTTGTCAGCTAATCGTCTGACAAGATTGTACATTCTTTCCAATGGTTCGACCACCAATAATTCTGCATCGTAAACAAAAATAAGCGACGAGCCAAGCAGCAAAAACATCACAAAGAGCGTTTTCATTGAGTTGTTAATTGCACCCGCTATTGATTCTTTCTTCGTGTCGATGTACACTATACTATAGCATGTATCTGATAAATCATCTGTATTCGCCGGTAAGACAGTTCCATCTTCATTATAACATCCTGTCACTGCGATTATTGCAACCTCAACACCCTTTCTGAATTCCTTTAAAATTTCCTCTGCATTAGATGCCTTTCGACTCGAAGGATTCCAACCAGTCTGTGTATTGATGCTGCTTTGGTAGGGCATTTTAGGGTCCTCTTTCTCTTGAAATTTTAATTCTCTTAGCCATCGGTTCGTGATTGAGGAATTCCATTGGTTTGCACAGTTTTTAGGACAAACGTCTATGTACAAAATGTTCCCAACGTCACGAATATATTGTTCTACTCTTGTTTTAAACAAACCGCCATTGACACTACCGCTTATATTTCGATCTTGAGGTAATCTATGAAGTTCAACAAGGCCGTAAATTTCGCCTTGGTGTCTTAGC